>JAJTWQ010000204.1:0-5000 GCA_029007595.1 Solanum commersonii | reverse complement strand
CCAAGGAACCAAACAAACACAACGAGCAGCATCAGCCTAACAAAGGTGCAGTTCAAGAACCTGCTCCCTACACTGTGGTTCAAACCTATGCTGCCAGACTTAGATACAATCAGGCCAAAAACACTACTCCTATTCTTTTTGAAAAACCGAAGGTCACAACCAAGCAAGGAAAGATGGCTGTGATATTTAAGGAGGAGGATTTTATGACAAATTGGGCTACAGACTGCAGGTTCACCCTTATTGGGAAATTCAGTAACGCAATGCCTAAGATGGAACTGATCAGAAAGAGTTTCATAATCCAAACTCAATTATCCGGAGGAGTCAAGATAGCTCATTACAACTCTAGACATGTCTACATTGATCTTGATAATGAGTTGGATTATATTACTGTTTGGACAAAGCAAAAAATGACCATAGAGGGCCAGCTTATGAGGATCCAAACTTGGACTCCCACCTTCAAACCTGAAGAGGAAACTCCCTTTGTTCCAGTATGGGTATCCCTGCCAGGTTTACCATGGCATTGCTACAAGAAAGAAATCATAACTGCCCTCTTGTCTCCTATTGGGAAGGTTCTTTACCTCGACAATGCATCAGCTCAAAAAACAAGAGGCAGTCTGGCCAGGGTTAGAATTCAGATTGACCTCACCAAAGAAAAGCAACAACATATTTGGTTTGGTTATGATGAAGAAGACTTAACTAGAGGAAAGTGGCAAGCCATCGAATATGACAACATTCCAGACTACTGTAATTACTGTAAGCATCAAGGGCATATAATACAGGCATGTACAATCAAGCAAAGAGATGAGGATTACCAAAAGAGAAAAGAGATGGAAGCAAACAAGAAAAATAAGCCAAAGGGTGAACAAGAGAAACAAGACAACACTAGTCCAACCAGAAGAGAAGGCAAGCAAACTGACATACAAGCTAATGAAAATGCTCAAGTTCAGCAGGAAAAGGAAGATCATGAACAGGATGACCAGTGGCAGATTCAGAAAAGGAAACAGCATAACAATCAGGACCAAGGCAATACCAAAACTGAGTGGAGGCCAAGGTCACCCCAAAATAAGGAGAACAGGGACCAAGGCTCACAACAAGCAGCTCGAACAGGTATGACTCACATCATTTCTACTCATAACATTTATAAGGATTTAGATATGCAGGAACAACCTACTACAGGCAAAGATGGAGAGGACACCAATGAACAACCAGAGGAGCAAGAAGATCAAGCAAAATACGAATCACGTAAGGATTCACCATCAACAAATCATCACAGCACAAAACATATTCAGAAAGACCAAGATGCAGTCAGTCAGAATCGCAGGCCTACAGGTATTGACTTAAGTCTCCCAACACCCCTTGACCCCAGTATTTTACATATGGAGCATGCTGTGCATGTTGATGAAGTCTCTGGAGGGATGGCTGGAGGGATACAGGAGAAACCAACTAACTTGCAGGATGGGGTAACCAAAGGGAGGGAATTGACTCATGTTCTGCATGAGGGGGAATACACTGACCATCTTAGAGACTATAGAGCCCCTGCTACCCCTCAGAACAGGAAGAACCAGATACAAAATCAGCATGCAGAGGTTCCACATATACAGAGTACAGGCAAGGAAAATCAATCTGCAGAAATTAGTCCTCAGAGACAGTCACAAGCAGGTACCACAGGGAAGCACATTACTGGTATTCCACAAGAGAAGGAAGGAATAATTGTTCAGACTCCCCAGCACTCTAAGGTTCCAGGGGAACCACCTGATAAGCCTCCCAACAATAAGTCTCAAGCCAGGTTAAGCAAAAAAAGGAGAGATGCTATAAAAAAGAGACAACTAAAAGAATCTGATCCAGACAAGGAGCAGCAGAGACAAAATGACGTTGAGGAGGAATTTGATGAATATGGAGTCAACAATTCTGAGGATGAATACGACCAAGACACGCAGTCCATTGATGTTGATGAGGATGAAGAAGAGGAGATCAGTAACCAGTTAATTAAGGCCTTTGGTTCCACATTCCACACTGAATATCAAGAAGAGGTTCAAGAAGTCACCGGGAAACAAGGTTTATCTCCTAGAGGAAGAAAGGAAACAAGACAAACCACTAAATCTAACAGCACATCTGCTACAATGAGCAGACCAAATACAAGAGCTAAAAGCAGAGGTTTATGATGATCACAACCCTTTGCTGGAATGCTAGGAGTATCAACACCCAAGGATCTTTGGAAAGGATTCAAACTCTCAAGAAAATACACAATCTTACCATGATTGTAATTCTGGAACCTTTTGCAGATAGTTCACAACTCAATAGTTACAGACTTCAGCTTAATATGGACAAGGCTCACAGTAATCCCAATGCTAAAATCTGGCTTTTCTGGGCTGGAGAGTTGGATTGTAATGTCCTTGATACTGATGAACAGCACACTACCTGTGAACTGAAGCATTCAGACTACCCAGAGAAATTTATTATTTCTTATGTGTATGCCAAATGTAAAGATCAACTTAGAAGACCTTTGTGGGATAAACTGCTGCAAGTTTCAGAAAGTAATCTTCCTTGGTGCACTATTGGTGATTTCAATGTGATCACTTCCACTCAAGAGAAACAAGGAGGCAGGGAATACAACATGAATAAGAGCTTTGAGTTTATTAGTGTCATCGAGGCTTGTGGCCTGATTGACATTGGATACAATGGTCAACCATTCACTTGGTGCAATCAAAGAGCTGAGGAAGCTAGGATCTGGAAGAGGCTTGATAGGGCCATGGTGAATGATAAATGGCTTGAAAGCATGCCCCAAACCACTATTTCCCATCTTCCATCAGTGGGGTCAGATCATTGCCCCCTATTGTTGGAAATGACTACGAGACAAGATCAAGTTACAAAGTATTTCAAATTCCTTAACTGTTGGACAGATAATCCTAATTTCTATGCAACTGTTAAGGAATGCTGGGCAAAGGAGGTGTCTGGCAATCCCATGTGGTCCTTACACACTAAAATGAGGAGGCTAACTAACACTCTGAGTAAATGGTCAAGGTTGGAATATGGGGATATATTTGCAAAAGCAAAGGAGTATGAAGAACAGGTTAGAGGTGCTGAAGAAACACTCATTACTGTTAATACTGAAGAAAACAGGTCCAAGCTGCATAACATCAATGCCCAATACATTAGATATTTGAAGCTGGAACAGTCAATCCTCAAGCAGAAAACACAGTTACATTGGTTCAAGGAAGGGGATGCAAACACCAAGTACTTTCATGCACTTATGAGGGGAAGAAGGAGGAGACTTTTCATTCATAAAATCTGTACAGATGAAGGAGATTGGATACAAGGAGATGACAACATTGCTAAAGAAGCGTGTCAATACTTTCAGAACATATTCACTGGGCATAATGCCAGAATCAGTGAAGGTGCTCTGCAGTGCATTCCCAGAATGGTTACTCAAGATCAGAACCAGGCCCTTGACAACATTCCAACCATGGCTGAGTTGAAACAGGTAGTAATGTCTATGAATCCTCATTCAGCTCCAGGCCCTGATGGAATAGGAGGAAAATTCTACCAGTCTTGTTGGGATATTATTAAAGAAGATCTTCTGGCTGCAGTTCAATCCTTTTTTACTGGACGCATTATGCCTAAATTCATGACTCATGCATGCTTGGTTCTCCTCCCTAAAGTGGACCATCCAAACAAGCTTAATGAATTTAGGCCCATCAGCCTCAGCAACTTCTCCAACAAAATCATTTCCAAAATTCTAAGCACCAGACTGGCTCCTATACTCCCTAGCCTAATCTCAGAAAATCAGTCTGGTTTTGTTAGGGGAAGGAACATATCTGAAAACATCATGCTGGCTCAAGAAATCATCCATGGTATTAAAAAACCCAAAGAAGGAGATAATGTTGTGATCAAGCTTGACATGGCAAAAGCTTACGACAGAGTGTCTTGGTCCTATACTTGTCTGGTCTTGAGGAAAATGGGGTTTGGAGAGCTCTTCATTGACAGGGTCTGGAGAATTATGAGTAACAGTTGGTATTCTGTGATCATTAATGGCAAAAGGCATGGCTTTTTCCATTCCACAAGAGGTCTCAAACAAGGTGATCCCCTCTCCCCAGCCCTATTTATTTTAGGAGCTGAGGTATTATCCAGAATGTTGAATCTTCTTCATCAGAATCAAATGTATAAGGGGTTCCAAATGGAGCTCAGAGGCCCTCAAATCAACCATTTAAGTTTTGCTGATGATATTATCATATTCACGTCGGGAACCAGTCAGTCTGTGCAGCTTATTATGAAGACAATCTCGACCTATGAGGCAGTCTCTGGCCAACTCCTAAACAAGTCCAAAAGTCATTTTATGGTCCCTTCAAACACCAACTCTGCTGTCATTGCTGGGATACAGGAGATCACTGGGTTTAGCAGGAAAGAGAGTCCCATTAATTATCTAGGGTGCCCCCTATACATTGGTGGACAAAGGATTATATATTATTCCGAACTGGTGGACAAAGTGGTCAAGAAAATTAGTGGTTGGCATTCCAGAATTCTTAGTTTTGGAGGTAGAGTCACTTTAGTGAAACATGTTCTACAATCTATTCCTATTCACACTATGGCTGCTATATCTCCTCCAAAAACTACTATCAAATATCTGAAGAACATCACAGCTGATTTTTTCTGGGGAATGGACAAAGAAAAGAAAAAGTACCATTGGGCCTCATGGGAAACTCTCAGCTATCCCTGTGATGAAGGAGGTATAGGGGTGAGACTCCTTTCTGATATTTGTACCTCCTTTCAATATAAACAATGGTGGATCTTTAGGACAAAGAATTCGCTATGGGGTCAATTTCTAAAAGCTAAGTACTGTCAAAGAGCCAACCCAGTGGCTAAGAAATGGGATACGGGCCAGTCTTTGGTTTGGAAATATCTCCTTAAAAACAGACCCAGAGTGGAGCCTCACATTACTTGGAAAATATATTCAGGAAGCTCGTCCTTTTGGTGGGATAATTGGCTTGGAAGTGGTCCTTTGG
>JAJTWQ010000203.1:600000-757684 GCA_029007595.1 Solanum commersonii | reverse complement strand
GACGTAGTTTGAGACAATCCTAGAATCATTCTAAACCTTGTGCTCTTATTACAAAGTTTGTCACAACCCAGGGGTACCTTATGAGTCCACAAATTGGACTCATTTAGGGCTATATTATAATAGAAATTGTGTCCTTAAATGCTTATTTTACCTCAATATCTAATGAATACCCTTAAGTTTCAGGTATTTGATGTTAAAAAGAGAGCATGGACACTATGTCATAAAAAGGAACGAAAAGGCTGAGAAGAACGAATAAATGAAGGTCTGAGGATCACCGAGTTCACTCGACGAGTCGGCAAATGGTCTTACTTTGCCTTTGGCTCCAGTTTGCTAAGCCCTGATGGAAAGGATCAAGTCGGTGGAGATAGGGAGCGGAGCAGTCGGTGCATCGCCGAGAAGTTTTGCAAAGTAGTACCATGTCTCCCAATGGCCCAGAGAATGACGATGGTGAAGGCTGGTGCAAGACAGCGATGAACTACACCAAAGGGTGAATTGCCAAGTTGATCGGCGATTCCAACTAACGACGCTAAATGATCCACTGCAGCACAAATATATGAAAACTATAAATACTAGTTAGAGTTGTAGTTTTAGGAGTCGAACAATTATTATAATTTTCATATAGAATAGTAATTTTTGATATTTTTGCTCTGAGTTTGAGAGGGTTTGGAAGACTTAAAGAAAAAGAGGGTTTCATCTCTAAGGATTTGGACTTGGGTCTTTTGGATTCTTCATTCTTGGCCTGTAACAAGACTTAAATCTTCATACCCATTTAAATGCAAGATCATTTAGGTATAAATTTCTATCTCTTGATGTGTGGCTAAAAACCCTAATTCTTGGGTGTGATTTAGTGAAATATGGGTTAAAATAATTGTTAGGTCTTGCTTGCTGATACTTTAATCGTAGTTTAATTGTGATTTCATTTAGTGGTTGTGGATGAATTTAATGAATTTGTAATTTCAAATACAAATTCATTTATGTGTTTTTGGCTTGCTTGAGAGAGAAGTCGTAAAACGAAGACCACTAGATTGATGGCCAGTGTGAGTGGGTCGACATGAGGTTCAGCTCGAGAGAGTGAACCCTAGTCCCATGTCCACACTTAGCTCGAGAGAGTGAGTGGGTTAAGGCATAGTTTGGTTTTCATGTGGCAAGTGGGTGTCCGAAAGGAACGCATTTGAAATGAGGTAAGTTGCTCGAGAGAGAGCCTATCCCCCTTAAAGTCTAGCCTAGTCACAATTACTCTATGAATCTTCTATCGAAAGCATATACTCAATAATCTAGCTTAACCCATATTCCCGTCACATCCCAAGGATCCCCTCTCATTACTTAGAAACCCCTGTTTATTTTGCTGTTTTTACCTTACTTGTGACAACCCCCCCCCCCCATTGTTAATTGACACTTTTGTGTCCCCTTTTTAATTTACAATAATTTTAATTGTTAATGTCTTTAGCTATGACTAGTTAGAACTAACTTTTATTTTTCTATTAATTCTCAAAACTACTCTCTTGGGAATGATACCAACCCTTGGTTGGGTTACTAAACTATTGTACGATCATAGACACTTGTATCGAAAGTTGTGTCTTGATTACGCAAACATCAAAATGGCGCCACTGCCTGGGAGTGTTGTTCTTTGAGAATTTTCAGATTAGTAGAGTTTTTTATTCTTCTTTGGTTTAGCTTTACACGAGTGGGACACACTAGTGGTTCAAGTGGACGTTTTGTCCAAACGAGTCATGGGGTTGGAAGCATAAGCCATGGAAAAGGAAAAGAACTTCTCCCTTTACGAATGTAAACACGGGAAGAAGCATGGGGGCGTGCAGAATGATGAAGCCCTTTCACTCATTTAACAAAAACTTGAAGAACAAGATAAGAAGTTGAATGAGATGAAGGACAATATTGAAATGCTGAATGAAGCGTCTGCCTCAAACTCTATGACTATTCAGCTGCAGGATGCTCAAATCACCCATTTGATGAGATGTCTCTATCCATCATTCACTGAGGACTCACCTAACGACACCATGGCTGTCTCCGAGGATGAAGAATAGCTGTTGACTTGCGTCGTGCCACGACGTTAACTAAGGCACTATTTGGGAGGCAATTCAAAATCCTTTTATTATTTTACGTTGGTTTTAGAAATAATGGTGCGTTGATTGTGCAAGATGAAGTGTGAGAAACATTTGGAAAGAAGGATGTTGGCGAGAGAAATGTTCGATTGGCGAGTTGCCGATTAGCTCGGCGATCCCTCTTTATATCGTCGTTTGGATTCCCAAATTGACTAGGGGATTCTGTAAAACTCAGCGAAGAAGGTGACTACTCGGCATGACGCCAAATGGTTCGATGCTCATCACTAATGTCGCTGAATGGGCAAGAACTGGACGATTTTTCAAGCCAAAGTGTACTCATTTGCAAATGTGTGATCTTGTCGAAATCTACTGAACCTTCTTGATTGGGCTTATTTGTTTATGTATCGATTCTTCGTCGATAACCTTGCATTTACTGCCTGAACTATTGAAACCTTGTTCTCCAATGCATAGAGTAGGGTTAATGTGTGATGAGTGGCATGCGTATGCTATGGGTCATGGCCGAATTTTTGCTTTTTGTTCCTTAATTTTGTTTTCAGGGGTTGCGGGACTGATTTTGAGAAGTTGGGTCAAATGTAGGCACATTGGTTCATTCGGTGAGCTGTGACGATCTCGTCGAATTACTTTGCGGTTCACCTAATTACCCTATCTCACCCTTATTATCATGCTTATTTGTTGTGGTGTCTGTAACTTTCGGCGAGAAGCATGAGGTCTCCTAGAGTACTCAATGACTCGCCGAAAGACTTCTTTTTCGCCCTTTGTCTACACCTGTAGCTCCTTCTGCAATTGTGACCTTTGGTGGATTGTCTGTGGCTCGTCGAATGGACTATCTAGTTTTTTTGTAGCTGAATATCTTTTCTTTTGGTTGTCAAATATGTTCTAACATTATCTCAAGACATTGCAGACATGGCCAGACCAAGAGTTGCATGAAGAAATATGCCACCTAGACACATAAGAGCACAAAAGTTCAGAAGAAATGCAAGCAGCGAGAACAAGACAACCAGTTCGAGAAGGAGGATGCCCATCAACCCTAATGTCCCTTCGTGGGCTCGAGGGTTCAGCAATCCGATACACACCTTTGTGGTAGCTCACGAGTTGGATAATATGATCGAGGATAATATCGCTGCAGAAGATGAAACAGAGCGAAAAGAAAAAGAGAACCAGAAGCATAATGACAATACTCCGGGCACTGTTGCCCAAACAGATGGAGCGACTGCTTAGACATGATTCCCTTTTTACCTCTCTCTCTGTATTTCTTTATTTTACCTTTAGGATCCTATATTAGTTGCATTTGAGGACAAATTGATTTTATTTATGGTGGGGTGAGGCCTACATTTGTATGCTACTTTTGTTTGTGTTTTGTGTACGTATTTAGGCTGTTCTTTTTAAAATTGTGGTAATACCGCTTTTCTGTGGATATTTAAGTTTGTGGCTCCTTTTATTTTAAATTGCAAAATGATTTGGATCCTTCCTAAAATTTTTTGAATTTTTCGCACATTTTTGCCACCCTTTATATACTGGTGAATTTGGCTGTTCTCTTGCAAAATTTAAGTCTCAGTCCCGATTAATACCGATGACTCGAATAGTGCTCTCAATCGAATAAACATGAATGTGCGGCTACGATGAGGCCAAATGAAGTTGCATAGATAATATGTGAACTCTTTGCATCTCATTTTGACTAGCCTTGTATCGAATTGAATCTCTTATGATGATCATTGCACAGTAGCGAAAGTGTGGAGTCTTGTTTGACTTATAGTGTCAATTCCTAGTGTGATGAGCTTACCAGTGAACTATGCATGATAGAACCTAGAATTTGTCCCATTGGTCTGGTCAAATGAGTGATGCTATATCTTGATATGATCTTAGACAACTTCTACGATTGTGAGCCAATTTGACATATACCTCTTTTGTGACCTATCTTGTGAGCGTGTGATTCTCTCTTGAACACCCTTTGAACCTTACCTTTCTTTGGAAGAAACTTGATGGAAAAAATGACCTTTCTTCATCCATCACCCATAATCCTCATGAAGTTGTGGTTAGTTGAATAGCCAACTTAGGCCACAGGCCTAAGTTGGGGGTGCGGTGAAAAGATAGGGGCAAGTCAAGAAGTGCAAGGAAAGTCTTCTCTTATCCATGGTTTTGAGAAAAATGGAACCCCTGCATATAAAAAAAAAAGAGAAAAGAGAAGAGACAGAAAAGAAAAATAAAAAGAATGAAAAAGAAAGTTGTGGAATAAAATACAAAAAAAATGAGGTTTCCACACAATTCATGGGAAGCGAATAGTAGGATGACTTATGAGCACTAAAGATAATGATGAAGGAAAAGGAAAGGAAGTGTTGTGAGTATCACATTTCATAAGGATGAAAGTCACTGAGCCTAAATGACCATACCTTTGCACTTAGCCCTATTAAATGCCTTGAAAAGACCTTTTTGATCATGAGTGAGCTGAAACAAATGTTGATTGGAAAATACGGGCAAACCTATGAATGAAATTATGCATTATGTTCTTCTTTGTGAGTGTGAGCGTTGCACCTAATTCAGAAGCTTTAAACTGTGAAACCATTGTGTGAATATGGAATCATTCTTTGTGTAAGGGCATTTGAACACTGTAGTTGAGCTTGAACTTCCATTTGAAGCAAGTATTGTGAGCATGAGATTCGTTGATATTGGTGAGTCACAACTTGAATCTTTGAGTGCACTTGGCAAGTCGCTGAAGGGTCTTACTTCACCTTTTGTTCCAGTGTGCTGATCCCTGAAGGAAAGGATCAAGTTGGCGGAGATAGGGAGTAATCGACAAATAGCCGAGAAGTTTTGCGAAGCAGCACCATGTCGCCCAATGACCCAGAGCATGATGATACTGAAGGCTGGTGCAAGACAGCGATGAACTACACCAAAGGGCGAATTACCGAGTTGATCGGCGATTCCGACTAACGACTCCGAATGATCCGCTGTAGCACAAATCAATGAAAACTATAAATACTAGTTAGAGTTGTAGTTTTAGGAGTCAAACAAATATTATAATTTTCATATGGAATAGTACTTTTTGAAATTTTTGCTCTAAGTTTGAGAGGGTTTTGAAGACTTGAAGAAAAAAAGGGTTTCATCACCAAGGATTTGGATTTGGGTCTTTTGGATTCTTCATTCTTGGCCTGTAACAAGACTTAAAATCTTCATACCCATTTGAATGCAAGCTCATTTAGGTATCAATTTCTATCTCTTGATGTGTGGCTAAAAACCCCAATTCTTGGGATGTGATTTAGCGAATATGGGTTAAGATACTTGTTGGGTCTGCTTGCTAATAATTTAATCGTAGTTTAATTGTGATTTTGTTTAGTGGTTGTGGATGAATTTAATGAATTTGTAGTTGAAAATAAAAGTCTATTGATGTGTTTACGGCTTGCTCGAGAGAGAAGTCGTAAAACTAATATCACTAGATTGATGGCTAGTGTGAGTGGGTCAACATGAGGTTCAGCTCGAGAGAGTGAACCCTAGTCCCATGTCCACACACTCAATTCAAGAGAGTGAGTGGGTTAAGGCGTAGGTTGGTTTTCATGCGGCAAGTGGGTGTCCGAGAAGAACGCATTTGAAACGGGGTAAGTTGCTCGAGAGAGAGCCCATCCCCCTTAAAGTTTAGCCTAGTCACAATTACTCTATGAATCTTCTATCGAAAGCATGTACCCAATAATCTAGCTTAACCCATATTCCCATCACATCCCAAGTATCCCCTCTCATTACTTAGAAACCCTTGTTTATTTTACGTTCTTACCTTACTTGTGACAAAACCCCCCATTGTTAATTGACACTCTTGTGTCCCCCTTTTAATTTTCAATGTTTCTAATCGTTAATGTGTTTAGCTAAGACTAGTTAGACTAAGTTTTACTTTTCTATTAATTCTCAAAACCAATCTCTTGGGATCGATCCCAACTCTTGGTTGGGTTATTAAATTATTGTACGATCGTAGAAACTTGCATCGGAAGTTATGTCTTGATTACGCAAACATCAGTACCCCCTAGACGTAACATGACGTACTTGACCTTGAAGGGGTCTCATACAAGCCCTTAGCATAATCATATCATAAGATAGTAGAAAAGTATGGAAAATTTAAAACTTCTTTTAAACCATACAATCGAAAACATTTTAATACGGAAGTTGAAGTCTTTACTACACTTTTGTCTCAAACCATCTATTAAACTCTTAAATAAAACTCTTAGGACGCAGCCCATACAAGGTTTAAAACATAAAGAAATGACATAAAGGAAATATGGGTTTGTCCTCGAAGCTATGAGGACTTACCAATTCTTCAACTCTTCTTGCTTCTTGGATACCTAGCCTTCAAGGAACTCAATCTCCAAAACCCTACATATGATTATAAAGTAGGCAATATGCGTTAGGACAAAATGTACCAACTATGAAAGCTAAAACCACATCATAAGAGCATCTCAAAATGGTTAGTCAACATAAGACATAAGCATAAGAGATAATAACATAGTCATAACATAATCATCATAGCCATAGCATGGTCTCCAACATAAGCATCATATATACATAAGTCAACATAAGACATATTTAATGAGAATAGGAGATTAGTCACAATCATATACGCATAATTGACTCTTAATCATCTATACCATAATAGCACCATTCTCAAGTAACCTCAAAAGCATACATGCACAAAGCGAAAATAGCATCCCATAATACCACCCAAGCCAAGTATCCCTTTTTGGTCATCTTAATCATGGCCTATATACATGGTCAAGTCTCTAAGCTTCTATACTGTAAGGGCACCATACTTCTAGGTAACCTCAAAGCATACTTGTGCAATGCATGAGATCCATCCCATACTACCCTTCACACTAAGCATATCCTTGAAGTCATCCTAGTCATATTCACCCTCCTTTGGTCTTACTATTGTCTATCTTCATATAGACCGGGGAGCTATCACCTTTAGTCAGTTATATCTTGGAAGGCATTTATAGAAACAACCCAAGCCAAGTCATACTACATAAGAGAACCCTTCACAACTAGCCTCAAAGTATACTTGTGCCATGTATGGATAGCATCCCATACTACTACCCATACTATGTACCCCTTTAGACTATCATGAATGTTCACTATTTGGGGACTTATCCCATATTCTATTTGCCTCTATTCATAGAAGGAACTTCTCTATTTAGTACTAGGAAAGTCACAACCCATGAATGTACTCTATTTCTCAATTCAAAGCTACCAAGGAATAACCCCCTAATAGGCTAGACCATGCTATCATCTTACTAACATAACTAGGTTAAGCTAAGCTAACTACCTTGGAAGACACACTAACATGCAAGTCCAAGCTATTTTAGGAAAGGTACAAGTGTCCTATCCTAGCTACCATGAAATAGTCCTAGACCAACTAAGTCATGCTACCCTTACAAGTATACCATGATACAAATGCAAGCTATTCTTAGGAGAGTATGATTCTCAATCCTAAACTATCCTTAGGAGAGTATGAGTCCTCAATCCCATTCTACCATGACTAACCTAACTCAAGCTACCTTTGCAATGTACCTTATAATGCAAAGTCAAGCTAACCTTAAGAGAGTATGGATCCTCAATCCAAAGCTATCCATAGGAGAGTATAAGTCCTCCATCGTAAGCTATCCTTGAAATACATCTGACAATTCATAGTCAAACTACCCTCACAAGTATCCCAACATGCTAATGTGACCTATCCTTAGGAGACCATGATTCTAAATCCTAAGCCATTCTTAGGAGAGTATAAGTCCTCAATCCTAAAGCTACCACGAAATGGTCTTGTCCAAACCAAGTCATGCTACCATGAAGTTATCCTAACAATACTAGTTCAAGCTACCCATAGGAAAGTATAAATCCTCAATCCTAGGTTACCATGACTACTCCTAACTCATGCTACCATGAAATGCATCTTACAATGCCAAGTCAAGCTATCCCTTAGGAGAGTATAGATCCTCAATCCTAAGCTATCAATCTTGGTCGTGTCCTACCAAGCCCAGCTATGCATAAAGGGAACATATGTTATAACTTCAATCTATTGTAGTCTAACATGATTTGATTCAGTTTAGGTTTTTAAGTTAACCTTAGAATCATTCTATGTGAGAGAACCTTGGATGTCCTAGCATATTTATTCCTAAGTATGTAAGTGAGAAATAGCCTTTCAACCATAGACATAAGATCACATAGTATTTGATTTACTCTCAAATCCCTAACCATCATGATCACAAGCGTTACATTCAAGATTTATTTCTTAATCTCATAATTATACCTAGATTTCAAGGTATTTCAATCACATTCTTCATTAGTAAGTGATTCTAGTCATGATTGATTCATAAAGGTTCAATTCTAACTTTTCAAGTCATGATCCATCAATTGGACTATAATCTATTTCAATTCACTTCTTTGTGTTCCTAACCTTGAACAATTACTACGCATGACATTGATTTAGGAAGATCACCTATGAACCTTCAATTTCACTTCTTATGGCATAAACCCAAAAATATCACATTCATCAATTTAGACTAGAGTTTACCATAGAAATCATATGAATTCATCATAATATCACTAAAACAAACAAGGCTAAATCAACCATAATTGGATATTATTCACTAGATTGGAATCATACCCAAGCCCTACCCACAATGCAAGCACAACCCTAGCTAGAATTGGGTTTTTGACTTCACAATTGGGGAAAAACTAAGGGGACACTATGGGGGAAAAACCCATAGATGAATAATCTAAACATACCTCTTTTCAAAGCCCTAAATAAATCTCTCATAAATGGAGAAAAATCTGCCCTCCTCCTCCTCCTCCTTCTTCTTCTTCTTCTTCTTCTTCTTCTTCTTCTTCTTCTTCTTCTTCTCCTTCTCCTTCTCCTTCTTCTTCTTTTGCTTCTTCTTCTTCTTCTTCTTCTTCTTCTCCTTCTTCTTCTTCTTCTTCTTCTTCTTCTTCTTCTTCTTCTTCAGAGAGAATTATTTGGAGAGTCTTGTGGGGTCTTAGATGAATGTGTTAACAACTTAGTTTTAGGGGCCTATTAAGCTTATATAGGTGATTAAATCACTAACTAACCGACCTACCTTAATCCCTAATTAATTACTACCTTAACACCCAAAGCCTAACTTAAAACTAAAACATAAAAAAACCTCTTGGACCTATACCCCTCCACCTACGGACCGTGGGTGGACCTACTGAGTGTGACTCACCTCCGTAGGTGAGGTCTGCAGCTCAAAAATTGCAGGCCTTGACCCACGACCCCAACCTACGGGGCATGGGTCCATCTGCGGCCAGTATGTGTCATCCGTAGGTGCTGCCAAATTACAGTTTTTAGGGGCTGATTTGAGGTCCTCCTCAAGGACCCCTTGTTGGTCCTTGGGGGGTTGTACCTTGCCGCCCTAACCCTTAAACCTCCATTCTATGTATGGGAATCATTTTTACAACTTTTAATCCTCATACCACACTCCACACCTCTTACGAAAGGCTCTAGAACTCACTAGTTCAACTTACTAGTTTCCGGGGTGTTACAAGCAACGCGTGAAATATTTCTGCTTTTAAGCCCATCTTTGATAGTCTCACCTACCTTGACTATCTCCGCAAATTTTGTTCAATGAGCAACATTATCCTGCCATATTACTCTGGCTCTTGAATGTGTATGAACATTTCAACGATCTCCTTCTCAGACATAGAAGGTTGAACCCAGGTGGCCTCTTTCCTCCATCTATACGCATATTCATGATAGCTTCAAGTGGATTTCTATTTAATTTTCTCCAATCAGAAATGATCTCCACATTATAAGCAAACCTCTCAATGAAGTCTTTTGCTAATGCGTTCTAGCTAGACCATTGTTTTCTCTCGAGAGGTAAACCATTCCAAGGCCTCTCTACTTAAAGTTCACCTAAAGAGCCACATAAGCAAAGCTTCATTCTTTCCTGCTCCCACGAGTTTATCACAATATGCTCTTTAGATGAGCCAACATATTTATGATCCCTCCAAAAGTGTCAAATTTTGGCACTTTGAACCCTTCTAGAAGGTCCAAATTTGGATGAAACATAGATTTTCATAGTTCAATCCAGAAACCTCTGGAGTATAATGCAAATCCTTCATGGCTTTCAAGATCTCCTCTTTTATATTCTGCTTGTCCATTTCTTCCTTGGCTTTCCACTCTCTTTCCTGCTTCTCATAATGATCGAGTTCAGAATAATTAGTGTAAGGTTCATTTTGAACTGAGATTTCTAACGTAGGTTTTGGAGCTAAGGGTGGAGCAGTGGAAGGGTTTTGGGTGTTTTGAGGGGCTTGGTATATCTGGGGAATGCTTGAAGGTTGGTATTTTTGTTTAGAGGATGGTGAAAAGTTTGAGAATTATTCATATTTTGGTTTTGAGGGGGAGGGCATGTTTGATGGTTGGTATTTTGAGATGGAGGTGGTGTTTGATAAGAAGTGAAGGTGTGATGAGGATTTGGGTTGATGATGGAGGGATTTTGGGCAGGGTTAGAGGGTGGGTTCTTGACTTGTTCTCTACATTTGGATTTGAAAGAGGAAAGTAGAGTGGAGGCCTTTCTTCACTTGGAGTATTGACTGCAAAAACTAGATTTGGAAAATCTTGCTTTCTCTACTTCTCAACCTTTAAATGAGCTATCTATTTCATTAATTGCATAATTAACTCGTTTTGTTTAGTGACAAAGAGTTGAACTACAACAACTTCAGTCAAGTCAATTTATTCTCTGTTGTTAACCATTCTTGTTTTTATTTTTAATGCATTTCAATCAGGGAAAGAATCTTAGGGAACTTTGGATCTCGTGAAGTAAGGATGTTCGACCAGCTAATCAACCCAAATCAGTTCTAAGTACTTGACAAAGAAAAATAACTCAAAAGGCAAACGTGTTAGTCTGTGTAGATGGTAAATAATACAAAATATCATACACATGATTATACACACATAAGAGTTGATTCACTTGGAGATAAACTGGCCCATGGTTATAGAAAAGATTAAATAGACAGAAATTTGTCTTTTTGATTTTAGAATTAGTAACAGAAAGGTTGACTTGCGTTGAGCCAATATCTTTGTATTTTTCATTGTCGTACTTTAGAATTTCAATTGAGATGAAATTTCAATCTCCTTGTAGGAGTTGGAAAAGATAGAATTTTTTAAAATTAGGGACCGAACCTTGAAAGGTTTCCTACGTATCTTACAGATGAGAATTCAGGTCCTACGTAGTTTGACCTAGCTTGATTCGAGATAAAGAATCAACCTTTTTATGAGATGAGAGAGTAAGATTTAGAATTTGAAAATAAAGTTCGAGTTTTGTTGGGAAACAAATGACTCAAAGAGTATTTGGACGCACTTTCGATAGTGACTTGATATGTATGCTTAAGGGGTTCTAAAAAAATTCCAAAGAGAGTAGGCTAGAACATCTTCAAATAAAGTAACATATTCACACAAGTAGTTATAACAGATAAACAAATATTGCTCGTTTTAAACAAATTCAAGGGTTAGCCTAACAATTTGAAGGATATTAACGCCATTTCAAACATTTTGTTTCCCCCAAAACCAAAATTTTACAAGATTTGTAAATAAACTGAATATGGATACATAATAGGGAAAACGGGATACAAATAATCAGTCTCACGCAGGGGTACAATACTAAACTAAGCCTTCATGGAAGGTTCTTCGTTCTTGATTTCTTGTCATCTTTGGATGTTCACACTTTTGGATGGAATAACATCTTGTAGAGCTCCTTCTTCGACTAGAACAAACTACTAAATTCTCTACCCCAAGAAAAAATAGTTTGTCAAACGACGTATACATCCTTCAAATTTAAACACACAAGTATGATTGTCTTTTTATTGACCAATGGGCCAAATAGACACAAGGTGGGCTTCTAATGGGCCAACATGCCTTGGGTGTTCGGTCATCTTGGTTCAAATATGCTAAATTAAGGGATTTGGTATTGCTCTACGCTAGTTGACTAAGAGTGGCTTCTGAAAGAACGGAACCCAAGAAGACAACTTAGGCTGGAACTATGACAACCATTGGACTCATGACGAACCAATAAATTGTGATTCATTTTGAAAATGGTTAAATATAAAAAAGACCAATTGCGGTTTTGCAAAACCATTCTTTAATATAGTGCATTTAATGTCGTGGTGACAGAAAATGCCATGAATGTCAAATGACAATTAATATAGCAATTTAAACAAGTAAGGCATAGATAGGTTAAAATAAATAAGCAATTATTAACAAATAGTCAAAAACGAGTCAAGTCATTATGGTTAGAACTTAATTAAATCTCCAGTAGAGTCGTCATATCTGTTTTATGTTTATAAAGAGATATTAGACTTATTTTATAAAAATTGATGTAACTTAATTTTCAAAGAAAAATCAATTTTGTAAAAGAGATCCGCCACTTAAATCTTTTAAGAAATTAAGAAAACTTATAATTTTTAAAATAACTTTAAAAAAGAGAAAAATCATTTGAAAATACCAAATGGATTCGGGGTTGAATTTACACTTCTAGAAGGGCTTAAGTATTTGATGTGTCCACTAACCTGCGGTTGACCTACGACTTGACCAAAACATTTTGACTAATTTTTAAAGAGAAAATACATAAAAACCACCTAAACTTGGCAGCATAACTTACTTTAGCACTTTAACTTTATGGATAATTATTTACCCCCTAATCTTATTGCAAGTGAATTTAATAGCACCTTACACATACAGTATTAGTTTCATACTCATGGATGAAGTGCACGCGTGCCACCTAAGTGCTACCTCGGTGCCACATCGATGACATGTTAGATAATTGAAAAAATATATTTTTTCTTTATTTTTACTTCCCCAAATCTTCTAAAATATTTATTTTCACTCTTCACCCACCCTCTTCATTTTATCATCTGGATCAATTTCTTAACATCCATTATATCATCTAGGTCAATTTCTTAACATCCACAAGCTCACATTGATTGATTCATTTTAATTTTCATTGCTCATTAATTATTCACTGCTCATTAATTATTCACTATTACTTCCATCAGTACTTATATCAATCACCATACTGTTTTTTCCAACTAGGTGAAACTATCAACTTTATATCAACAATGGCGATTTCAAATTTATGCAAAATCGATATGCTAATTTTTTAGATTTGCTATTACTTTTCTTGTTTCACTTCTTAATGCATATTCAGGTATAGAATAAGTAACGTTTGAAGTTAGATGAATAATAATTTTTTAAGAAAAATCGAATCTCAAAAGTAAAGAATCAAGAAAATTATGTGGGTCTTATATCTGATTTTCTATTTTTGTTTAACAAAAACTGTATAGGATATAAAGTGTGATGAAGGAGAACGAGGATGGGTTGGGGTTGGGGAGTTTGAGGAAGAAGAGACAAGCAGGGGCGGTGAGGTTTTGAGAAGAGGTGGAGGGGTTTGAAGAAGAAGAAGAATGGGGTAAGTGGGTTTTTTTCCCCATTATATATAATGCTAGTGGGACCATTATTTTTAAAAAAAGATTTACGTGCCTTCAACTTTTTTGCTTTTCTTTTTTTTCCATGTCATCTGTTAAGGTGGTATTAAATTCACACGAAATGAAATTAGGGGGGTAAATAAATATCCGTGTAGTTTAAGTGTTAAAGTAAGTTATGTTGCCAAGTTCAGGGTTTTTTTAAATGTATTTTCTCATTTTTAAAGTTATTAAAGTAAAGAAAACACATTTTTATTGATATTTGCAGGAAATTGACTTGAAATAATTTTTAAGAAAATGATTTTTTATATTGACAAACAACATAAATAAAATAAGTAATAAATAAAACACAAATATTTCAATCAAACATAAAAGAAGAAACAACTATCTTTTAAGATTTAATTATACTAAACCAAATCAAATAAAATGTGAGAGTTAATACAATAAACAAATAATAATAAGAGAAGAAGTAAAGTCAAATTTGGGCTTTTGTCCCAACCTGTCATAACAATAAAAAGGGGCTAATGGCAGAAAATGGGCCTCAACCCTCCTCCATTTCTGCTAGACCTATTTGTGCAAAGAAAGAATGAGCCTTTTCCCATTTTCATTCTTGAAAATCCCTGTATAGACTGGGCTAATGGTATATACTATTGTATATAGGCCATATTTTGGTCATTTTTCATGTAGATCGGACAATATATTAAAGGGATACAACCCATTTCAGCTTCCTAATACTTGTATTTTAGTTTTAGGTATGTATTTCGGCGCCTTGACCTATATATTGGCGTATCTCTCTATATGTGAGCTTCCCTTTCGTTTTCACTACTTGATCCATTTTGAGGCAGACTCGAGGAAACAATAATCACGCTACCACAACCCCAAAAATTAGAAAGTAGTGCGATTAGAGTACAATGGACTCGGGATGACATTAGTAGGAAAATAAAAGGAACTAAGTTAGAAAAATGAAGAGCATATCACCTTTAAGTTCCTAAATCCAATTAATTTACAAGAAATAGTAAACTTACACGGTCTTATCTAATCACGATCATATTGACATTTAACTAAACAACTCAAGTTATAAAAATGAGGACCTGAACGCTAAAAAAACCAACAATCCTTGTAACTAAACACTAAACTAATCATTTGAAATTTTAGAAAAAAGAACGAAAATTAAGAACAAACAAAAGCATAGCCTAAGAATCATTAAACTAATTATATTTACATGTACACCAATAAAGGAGAGTTATGTATCAGTAATGATATTAAAACCAAAAGAAAAAAAGTAAAAATTCATTTAACACCATACATCACTAAGATTACCAAAAAGAAGGACTAAACAAATCATTCAAATGAAAAAAACTTAAAATAAGTAATTACATCATAGGCAAACATCTAATCCAAACGCACGATTCCTCAAATAAAGAAAGTAACAACTAACTTCTGGACTTATCACTCACTAAAACTCGAAAAACAAAATAACCAAACATCATTATATTAATTTTAGCAACATGAACTACAGATAAAAGACTTGATGCTGAAAATAGAGCAAAACAAACATATAAGATTGCTTTTAAAATAAAGGGCTAGCATTTGATGAACAAAATATACCCTACTGCTATGGAGGAACAACAATGATCAAGGCATTACTTTAGGATAAAAAGCATACCTTTAGGTGCTTCAAACAATTCTAGCAAATAAGCAAGATAAGAATAGAAAGATGAAGAATAACAAAATCAACAAGCTTGAACATAGAAACAGTGAGACAACAAAACTGAAAGAGACAATAAAAGTCTTTGAATCAGCGATCAATCCATAAAAAATTACACATGAATTTATAAGAAACTCCACACAATAGACAACTTAAGCACCTTACATAGAAACAAAATCGAGTGGTCAAATATAACAAATAATTACATTTTTAGTTCTTACGAAAATTAAATTTGAAGAGATTGTTACCTTCTTCGGAGTACCGAACTTGAACTCGAGTTGCTGGAGACGATCCCACCACAAATGAGTTTCAAGAATTCCAACGAGAACTTTCAAAGTAAACGAAGTTAAAATCCAATGAAAATTTAACTCTAACTTTCGTGGTTCTCGAAAATGTAGAGCATTTTGATTTTCTGATGTTATTTTATGAAATTTTATGGTGAAAGAGATTGTAAAGGAAACTTTATTTTTTCTAGTTTAGAATTCTGGTCTTCTTAACAGTGACTGAAAGAGAGAATATATAGAAGAAGATTTAGCGAAAGAAATTGGGGGGAAACGGGTGAAATTTTTAGGGAAAAAATTGAATCAAAATTTCAATTTTTCTTAAGGATAAGGAATATACCAAGATGCTTCTCGTATTATTGAATGATTTTGAATGGGAAGACGAGTTGAACCGTTGATTCTTAGAGCAAGGACACTTGAGGTGCGAGATTTTGACACTTGGATTATTCCCCAAAGTTCTTGTATGAAAGGATAAGGGAAAGGGTGAGGGACGCGTTCGAGGTCGGGGTTTGGGTTCACTGCATTTCTTGTTTGTACGCGTGGTATTGTTGGGTCTTGGTTTTTGGGTTCTCTGGTAACGATTTCTCGCTGGGTTTTGGGTTTCTGTGTTTCGATCGAAGGAAGAAAAGAGTACAGGGTTGGTCTAGTACTGTATTGTTTCTGGGTTGTACTAATGGTATTGTTGTTGTATTGAGGTGAGTAGGTATTGGATTGGGCGGGTTTTATTGAGATGGGAAGTAATGTGCTAATATTGAAATTATTGGGCTGCTGATGGTTGGGTTTATAGTTGAAAAATTGAATGTTAAAAGGGGTTAAAATGTGAAATAGAAGCGGCTAAACTTGTAATTGGATAGATGACCATATGGATTTCAAAATAAAGTCAATTGAAGTTAAGAACATAGCTAAATGAATTCATTTATTAAATTTAGCTAGTAATTAAATAAGATGAATTAATATAATTAACTAAAGAGCCTCTTAATCTTAACAAATAAAATAATTAATTTAATTATAAACCAATAACTCAAAAATATAAGTATTAATTAACTAAACCAATTAACCAACTATTTAAGTAAAACTAAATTCTTTTTGAGACGATTTTTGAATATTCGAGAAACGTACTAATTATATAGATAATTATATAAAAATATTATTCTACAAAATTATTTAAAATGAGATTTTTTTTCATAAAAAAATAACTTCAAAAATATATTTTGAATTTTATAAAACTAACTATTTCAAATTATTTGAAATTGAAGAAGCTCGATAATTAATATACATTATGGAGGGTGAAAATTGGGTATCAACAACTGTCCTTTGTTTGACTTGGATTGATGAAAGAAATTTGAGGTAAATGAAATTGACGAATACAATTTTGATCGACCACATCTTCATCCTTTAGAAAGTGATTTTGTTGTGCACTTTAGGAATTATGGCTGAACCGCAAAATCGAGTTTCCTACATATCTCAGGCTATATGAGATGTCAGGCCACTTGTAATCCGATATGCTTGATGTTACGCAGGATTATGAAAGAATTCAAAAAGCTATCACAATATAAATTTATGAAGAAATCAGAATGCTCGGGAATAAGATGTGAGAAAAATTATTGGAATACAACTGAGTTTTCAACATTGAGCCCGCCTACATATCCCTCAACTTAAGGAATCAGGCTATTTGTAGTTCAACTCGATCGATTGAAAGAAAATTTATTGTGCTAGATTACCTTCGATTTTAGAAGAGTGACACGAGAATCGAGTATGAAAAAAAAGGCTTGCAACCTCTTAGCCATGAATGTGGTCCACTTCACACCCATAAGTAAGAACTTACATAGACATAATTTTCAAATCTCTTGATGTATTCTCACTCGGATTGGAAAGTTGCCCCCGATGAGAGCCAAAATTTTCTGGATGCAAAACTAAAACCGATAAACCCAAAGAAATATCCACATGCCTTCTTATAGAGGTGTGGTTTGATTATGGTGGAAGTTTCTTCCAGCTCGGGCCCTAGAGTTTGACATTCTTCTTTGGACTACATCCCATTTCGCTGCTTAGAAAAAGTTTCACATGATGTTGCATCTTTTTTGATGTCGTCCATACCTTATGATATTTTTGGTGTCTTCTTGCATGTTTCTATGAATACACTATTGTATAAGTTTTTCAAAGTCATCCTTCTGATGTATTGTGTGTAGACAATCTTCTTCTGATTGTTGAAGTAATATTATTTTTCTGAAATAATTGTCTTTTGATCGATAGAAAAAATAAAGATCTTATCGATAAAGTACTTGACAAAATAAATGTTTCTTTACTGGTGGGACGATAAGAATCTATTGATAAATAATTGGCAAAATAGCTGTTTGTCTATTGATAAAACTTCATCAAAAGAATTATTGTCAAAATGGGTGTCCATCAATCGATAGGATGAACACGTATCCATTGATGTATAGAAAAATAAATATTCATCCATCGATAGGGTATTTTGCAAAATAGATTTCATCCATCGATAGGAAGAATAATAATTTATTAAAATAATTCATTGATGATGGCCCATCGATAAGATAGTGATAATGATGATCCATTGGTAGGATGCTGATAATGAAGATCCGTTGTTAGGATAATGTGGATGATCCATTGGTAGGATGATGATAATGAAGATTCGTCGGTAGGATGATGTTGATCCATTGGAAGGATAATGTTGACAATGATCCATTGGTAGGATGATGACAATGAAGATATGTCGGTAGGATAATGATGATGAAAATCCATCGATAAAATAATGTTGATCCATTAGTAAGATAAGGTTGATGATCCATTGGTAGAATGACGATAATGAAGATCCGCCGGTAGGATAATGAGAGTGAACCATTTAACAATATGACGTGAATGTCCCTTGGGTGATGGTATTATCTCATTTGATAATAATGTAGAAATGTTCCTCTGGATGAAGCATATTATCGCGTCTAATGTCAACATGATTTGTGAATATTCTTAAAACATCCTTGATGCTGAAAAATATAATTTGATGTCATGGTAGATGCTTGTACATCTTGAGAGTGATCCTTTCACTCACTCATGCTTTACTGGAGATTTGAATAAGGTGTTGTTGATCGTATTTTGAATTGTTTCTTTTTCTTTAGAAAACCTTCAATGACTATCCTGCAACCACATAAAAGTTGTCGATTTTGGGGAGCTCTTCGCCCTTTTGACTTCTCCATATTTATTGAACGGAGGAATATGATGATCTTGTAGCATTCTTATAGACTTGCATCCACAAAAAAATGTTAATTTTTAAAACAAGCTGATTTGAGTTGACTTCTTCGATTGCTTACTCCTTGTCTTGGTATCTTCGATTGATCGCTCTGATCTCTAGTTTCTCGATAGACATAAGATGAAATTATACAAAATATTTGACATATTAAAATTATTTTATTGAAAAAAAGAATTGTTTGAGAATCATTTTGGAAAAGGTCACTATCAAATGTCTTGTCATGCATAGCTAAAATGAACATCCTTAGTTCAAGAGTCCGACAACTTGTTTTGGAGAATTCAAAAGATCCTTAAAGCTTGAGAAATTTCTGACGTGGTCCTCTGGAAATATATTAAAATTGGGAAGTTTTGCAGCTGGCTTTGAAATCCAACGGTGCCGGAGATTGCTAAAGTTGACTATGAACTTTAATGAGGCCAAAGATCTTTGGAAGTTAGATTTAAACTTCTAATCACGATCGAGATATTCAAAATTTACTACAAGCTTCTAGTGATTCTTGAAGAAATTTTTGAGGTTATCCTAAAAACTTTCTGCCCCATTTAGATGTCTTGTCGTACCTCAAACTATTGATTTGACTTATAGAATTTTTGAGACCCTCTCAAAAAAAAAAATCCTAGTTGCAACTCACAATGTATCTTCTGTGTTGACTTGTTGGAGAGATCCTCTTCTTGAGAAATTTGAGTACCTCTCAAACTTCTGTCCCAATTTCTATTGTAAAGGAAAATAGGAATCTTATGAGAGGTATGACTATATTGTTGTGGTGCCTACATATCCCGTTGAGGCAGGAATCATGTCAAACGTAGTTCCTCTCTTGAGGATTAACAGAAATAAAAAATTTTTGATAAGGAAATGACCGAAGCCGACAAAGGGCACCTACGTATCTCATTCTTGATAATTAAGGTTGAACGTAGTTCAAGTACAAAGGGGATTATAGAAAATGTATGAAGGGGTGACCGAAGCCAACGTAGACAGCCTACGTATCTCATTCTTGAAAATTTAGGTCAGATGTAGTTCATTACAAAGAGGAATATTGAAAATGTATGAAGGGGTGACCGAAGCGGATGTATCTCATTTTTGAGAATTCAGGTCAGATGTAGTTCATTACAAAAGGGAATATTGAAAATATATGAAGGTGTGATCGAAGCCGACATAGGCCGCCTACGTATCTCATTCTCGAGAATTTAGGTTAGATGTAGTTTATTACAAAGGGATAGTTTTGTAACTATAAAACATAAGACGATTACAAGCAAATGATGCTATTACAGGAAAATAAATAAAAGAAACTATGAGTCGTCAAACATAACAACTTTTGATAGTATATGAGTGGATTGGTAACTTGTGAAATAAATCTCTATGCTTAATCATAATATTTTATCAAACAAATATATCGATGTATTTTCTAAGCAAACTGATGGGTTCTCTTTTCTGAGCTTCTATCAGATAGACGTTGATTTTTTCTTCTTTGATGCATTCATCCATCTCAAGATTCACAGTTTCAGTCTCATCCAAATTGGATTTATCATGCTTCTCGAACTGTTTCAATTCTTTGGCAAGGTGTTCAGATATCATAATATCCTCATCATGCTCTTTGAAATTGTCGTCATATACCTCATTTTGTTCATTTAGCTTGTGACATGACACAGAATAGACAAATTTAAATTTATATTTACTGAAATAAAAAACAAAAATGGTTAGAAAAAAGAATTAAAGCAAGCAAAATAAATTTTGGCAATAGAAGAAGATTTCAATGAAAATAAGGAAATACGAACTTTGTCCATGACCATGGGCCATTGATCCTTTTCCGAAATATTACACGAGAAATTAAAACATAATTAGGTCAAATGACATAAAAGGTGGATGCCGGGCCTCATTCGGACTACCATCGATTTTCAAAAATAGCATAAGATTCATCTTTGTTTATCAAGCTGAGCAAGGAATCACGAACTGAGTGAAGTCCCATTAAGAACTTTCTTCATTGGCTCGGTGTCTCGTATGTTTGATTTCTCGATCAATTCTCTAGCCCAACATTAACTTTCTTAGAAAGACTTGTAATTCTTTTCTAAGACCATCATCATTGACATATTCCTCTATAAAAAAGACTGATACAAATGAGGTAAAGCCTTTGGTGGAACATGATTAATCTCCTTTTTGTTTTGACCCTCTCTAGGCACTAAATCAAAAACTTGATGGGGTGTCATGATCACAAATTTAGAGTTCTCACTTACGCTCAGAGAAGCTACAACTTTCTAAAGGCGGTAAGGCTTGATTGAGGTTATAGCTTCACTAGAATGCCAATCTTCTTCAACTTCACCCATGTTGATGGTAAACCCTCTATGATTTGGCATGGGCTTACTACTAACACTAGTAGTGGCTATTTGAATAGTGACAACCTTTTGATCTATCAGTTCTTGAATTTATGCTTCAAGTTGATACAATCCTCTGTAGTATATCCAGCACCTCCTGAATGGTAAGCATAGTGAGGATCGAGTCTATAAAGCTTAGAGTTGACATTGATGTTTTTGGATCAATTGTCCCTATCAGGTCAGCTAATTTTAATCTCTCAAAAAGTTGTGTTCGACTCTCAATCAAAGGAGTAAAGACTCTAGAAGGCTTCTTCTCAAGATTTGGGCAAAAAAGATTGTAATTATCTTTTAGGAGGTGGAGGTACTTGACAATAATTTGGAGGATTTTTGTGAGTTGGTGCTGACGTTTGGAAATTTAGGTATTCTGGAGCTCGGTAGCTAGGAGGGGTGTTTCGGTAGTGTGGGGGTGGAGTTTGGTAACTTGATTGGATATTTGAACAATTAGCTAATGGATCTTGGTAATTTGGAGGGGTATTTTGGAAATGTGGAGATGGAGTTTGGTAAACAGGAGGTGGAATTTGGTAACTCGGTGGTAGAGTTTTGTAATTAGAAGGGGTAATTTGGTAATGTGGAGGTGGGGTTTGATAACCTCATTGGGTATAACAAGTTAAATATGGATTTTGTGGAGCTCGAGGATAACCTTTGTAAGGTGAGGATTTTTTTATCCATCAAATGCGCAAGAAATTGAAGACACATTCTCTCTCTTCTTTTTCAACAATTCTGAAGATTGAGTTGTGGCGGTAATGCGAGAAATCCTTCCAGTTTTATGCCCATCTTCGATAGGCTCACCTACCTTGACTATCTCTGCAAAGTTTGCTCCAATGAACAATATTATTGTGTCATAATACTCTTGCTCTTGAGAGCATATGAACATTTCAACGATCTCCTTCTCAGACGTAGGAGGTCAAATCCGGACGGCCTCTTTCCTCGTCTATATGCATATTCACGATAGCTTTTAGTGAATTTCTGTTTAATTTTCTTCGGAGAATGTCGATCAGGAATGATCTCCACATTATAAGAAAACCTCTATATCAAGTCTTTAGCTAATGCGTTCCAACTAGACCATTGTTTTATATCTTGAGAGGTAAACCATTCCAAGGCCTCTCCGCTTAACCTTCTGCTAAAAAGCCGCACTAGTAAAGCTTCATTCTTCCCAGCTCCCACGACTTTATCACAATATTCTCTTAAATGAGCCAACAGATTTTTGATTCATCCAAAAGTGTCAAATTTTTTGATTTTGAACCTTTCCGGAAGGTCCAAATTTGGATGGATACATAGATCTTCATAGTTCAGTCCAGTGACCTCTAGACTATAATGCAAATCCTTCATGGCTTTCATGATCTCCTATTTTATATTCTGCTTGACCATTCTTCCTTGGCTCTCCACTCTTTTTCCTGCTTCTCAGAATGATCGAGTTTTTAATAATTAGTGTAAGGTTCAATTTGGACTGGGATTTGGAAAGTAGGTTTTTGTGGCCAGAGTGGAGTGGTGGAAGGGTTTTGGGTGTTTTGTGGGGCTTGGTATAACTGGGGGAATGCTTGAGGTTTGGTATTTTGGTTTAGAGGATGGGGAAAAGTTTGAGAATTTTTCACATTTTGGTTTTGAGGGGGAGGGAAGGTTTGATGGTTTGTATTTTGAGGAGGAGGTGTTTCTTGATAAGAAGCAGAGGTGTGATGAGGATTTGGGTCGATGATGGAGGGATTTTGGGCAGGGTTGGAGTGAGGGATCTAGACCTGTTCTGCGTTTTGATTGGAAGGAGGAAAGTCGAGTGGAGGCCTTCCGTCGCTTGGAGTGTTGACAATGAAAACTGGATTTGGTAAATCTTTCTTTCTCTGCATCTCAACCTTTAGATCGGCTATTAGTTGCATTAATTGCAGAATTAACTCATTTTGTTCAGCGGCAGAGAGTTGAACTACAACAACTTCAGTCAGGCCAATCTATTCACTGTTGTCAACCATGGTTGCTTTTCTTTCTAATGGATTTCGATTAGGGAAAGAATCTTTGGAAACTTTGGATAGCGTGAAGTAAAGATGTTTGGGTAGCTAATACACCCAAATTACACCTCCCGAAAGAAGTATAAGCGGTCGTTGCGAAATAAAGAACCTAACTTTCAAGTTAGGGTCGATCCCATGAGGAATATGGTTTAGACTTAAACTTAACTCACAATTATCTCCATTTATCAAACTATTTCCGAGAAAAGTAGCAAAAGGGGGGAGGGGGGATTGTAAATAAAATAACAGATTATTGGTTTGAATTATCAAGTAACAAGTAAACAAGATTCGCAGTTTGAGATATCAATATGAGATGAAAACTAGGGCATTTGTGTTCCCCACAAGCTCTTAACACAGTATTCCTAATAATAGTAACTCTATCCTAGTGTTTGACATGCAAGGTTGATAAGTTGAATATCCCTAAGTGATTAGTAATACAAATATGGAATTTCACCTCACAACTTGGTAAATCTACGGGTGCGTGCTTTATTAACCGTTACCTTTACCCCAAATTAGCTCTCGTGTCAATTGAGTTGGGTATTAACCCTCATGTTAGCTGATTAAACTCAAGCTATTAGATAACAACAAATCCTTAACTAAATCTCTGTTGTTTAATCATTTTCTCACTCATTACCCCCTTGGTAAGACAAGTAGGAACGAGGTAAGTTCTAAACTTCTAAACGAAAGGATTAACAATACATGCCTAAACACTATTCAAGAATTACTTAATTATTAGTCATACGTTGTTAATTGCTCATGGTTCCCACAACCCTAGTTGTGAATTTAGCTACTCATGCTTCAGAATTCACAATTGATAGCAGGGTTCCTAAAACAAATCATGAACTTACAATTAGAATAGATGAATACCGAAATCTTAAATTGAAATTCAAAGTGCAAATTGCATAAGCTAGCTTCCGAAATTAAGGTGTCAAAATGTTTGCTATATAATTCCAGAAGACAAAAACAAAAGTCTCCAATAGGGTCTAACTCCCAAAACCGAAATTTACAACTACTATTTATAAGAACTAAATCCTAAACAAAGTAGGAAAACGAAATAAAGAAAATTGGGTCAGACGTTGTTTCTGATCGATGACTAGTCCTACGGATCGTGGATCAGCCTACGGTGTGTTACTCACCTCCGTGGTTCAGCACTTGGAAAATATTTCAGGACCTTCAAACAACGGTTGCCACCTACGGTCTGTGGATTAGACTACGATCCGTCCTCTTCCTCTGTGGTTCAAGTACTGGAAATTAACTTTTTGATCAGAAACGAGAGTCGTGCAAGATTGTTTGTCATTCACTGTACAGGGCATCGTTTGCCTCCGTGGTTCCACACTTGGTCAGACTTCCTTGAACTCACATCCACGATCCTTCACCTACGGTCCGTCACTGGAACGATGATCAGTGGTTGACTTCTTCGACAACTACTGCTGCCACTACAGTTCTTTTCTCTCTCAACTGGTTCCGAACCTAATTCCTATAAAATGAGACCAAATACTATCACTTCTAATAACAAATGGCCTAAGACTCACACAAACTCCAAGTGAAATGCATCAAAAATACCGTAAACTCACGATATATCAATACCCTCAGCTTAAAATTGTTGTTTGTCCTCAAGCGACACACTAAAACTCTAAACGACACTCATGTAGAAGAAAACATACAAACTCAAGCAATCACATGGCTTTCTCAATTAATTCCATCACTTAGTGCAAATCCTTTCATTTAGACTTAACAAGCTAACTCATGCGGATCAAAACATGACAAAGATAGACCAATAGATATCACCACATACACTTTCAACAATCACCAAGGTACCAACTCTCCAACAATGTAACCAGTGCCCTCACCTCCAAGAAATCCCTTTTTCACACAACAATCTAATATTTAAGCTTAAGGATTTAGTAAACACTCAAGCTCAGAAGTGAATTCAAATACAGTTAGTTCTTAATACCATAGACTTGCCCTTATTTTCACCTCATAGACTCTCCAGACTAGTTACTAGGATCACTATAGGACTTTATTAACTTGTAACATAGGCTCGGGGTCATGTAGGATGCATTTGGGTATTTTTAGTGACTTTTCTGCCCTCCTTGACATTACATTGACTTTTTACCTCTTTTCTCAACCAATTTTTGATATATTTTTATTTTCTTCTCTTTTCCTTGACTTACGTCAGCACAAACGTGATTATTACTTTTTCATTATTCTTTTTCCACTTTTTCTTTTTTCTTTTACTTCTTGTTTCTTTGTTTTTTCAGCATCATTATCACTCTTTTTGTTTTTCTTAAATTTAGTCACACCTTTTCTATCCTTTTTCTTCTTCTTCTTTACACAACTCTTTTCATACCCTTTTCTTTCTGTTTCTTTTTTCATAACCACCCTCAACTTATGTATTTTGGATGAGTTGAGATGCACAATGTCCGAGGTCGGTTCAAGGCTAAGATTAGGGTAACTTCTGACTTTGCCACCCTGAACTTAAGCTTTTGGCCCAAGTTAAGGTGAACATGTCTAATGAGGGACCAGGAAAAAAAATAGTCTTTTAGGGAAGGTGAGTTAGGTTTATTGAAAGAAATGGTATTCATTAGGCTCAAACATCGGGATCAAAGGGAGCATTTATTTCTTTTGGTTGGATCCTTTTAGGCTTAAGTGGACTTATTTGAACAAGGGCCTATGATCATTTACCAATTCCCATCCTAGATTATCTTAACAAGACCAACGAGGCCAGTTCTAAATTGCCACATTCTGTATGAACATACAAATTTCCTCACACACACTTGCACGTTGTTTCGTTATCAAATTATTAAAGTACCTAGTTTAAGTTTTAGCTTAAGCCATGCTATCATACCGGTTTCTATCGTGTCACATAAAGATCCAACATATTCAACTCATTAAGCCTATGCATATAGCACATGTCAAAAATTTCGGGCGGGTATCAATTTCATGCTCTATGCCATCATGCTTTCATTCTTTTTATCTACTTCTACACACATAAAATCCTATGCATGCCGGTTCAACAAAAAAATAAAATAGTCCCTTGGGGTAAAAGAGCAAAGGCTAGAAAACCCCATGGGAGGATTATTAGTTGGGTTACTCAGACTTCACCCTATCACTCACAACCCATTTACCCGACCCCCAACAAAAAATTGTGCAATTGTCCTCAATGCACAAAAAAGTAAAGCAAAGGGTGAAGCAAACCTGTGGCGCATAAGCGTAGAAGACCCATCTAGAAATGGTGGGTCAGGTTTCACGGAACCCGCTGGATCAACAATAGTGACGCCATCAGTAGAGCCCTCATCAACAGTGGGAACACCATCAGTAGTGCTCCTCGAACCAGATGGGCTAATATCTATCTTACGGGCCCTCTGCTATCAAGCTCCTCATCAATAATCATATGTCTATGGGTCACCTCCAACTACTGCTTCTCTATCTTTTTAGCTCGGTGGACCTCCTCAGCATCAGAAGTCTACTAAGAAGAAAGGTGACACTTTCGAGCCACACGGGAATGATCGAGTGGTGGCATAGTATCACCAAAGAGTGAAGACATCACCACCTCATCCTCCTCAACCGTAATATAAATGGTGGGTCCCGACCTCTCCTGTACTCGAAGCTAGAAAGCATCCAACTGCTTGTGTACAACGTGAATCTTAGCGTCCATCCGCTCTATCTGTTCATCAGAATCCTTAACAGATCGCTGCATCCAAGGCCTCATATGCAGCAGTAAGGTCACCATATGGATCTCTAACTTCTCAACTTGGGCCAGAGGAACTAAAGTGGTCCTCAAGGGGGAGTGGTTCGTGACGAGCTAGCAGCCTGACTAGTGGCGGTGGAAGGGGGAGCATGTGCATCAATTGTAGTGGTTGGTAAAGAAGTGTCCTCAGTCTGTGTTGCCTCAACCTACTCAACCTCAGGAACTAAGTCAGCACCCAGTGGAGGAATTGTGTTTGATGTACTCTAACGTGGGGCAACGGGGTTTGTGTCTTCTTGGATCATCCCAATATCCACTGTCATGGTCACCTCGACCAATTTATCACAGTGCTAGCTCGGCACAGTAGACTCTCTGTATAAACAGAAGATTAGGCATGGGAAGGGTAATGAAGTGATCTTCTGGAAAGCCCTCTCATGAATGTCAGAAAGAATAATTTGGGCAAAATCAATCTCCAGCCCTGCCAATAGTGCAACAAGCATCACCGCACCATCCCAAGTGATGACATTGTCTGCCTTTGTAGGGGAAAGCCTATTGTGAATGATGGACCACAAAAACTTGGCCCCCAAGACTCAAGGTTGCCTTCTAATAGGCAACTGCATATTCCAGACCCACTCAATGTTCTTTCCCTCCTCAATGATATATCGGTCAATCCAACGGAGTAGTGAATCCCTCTACTCGGAGTCTCGAAATGCTCGACCCTGGACAATCTCCATCTAGTAGTCATACTCCACCGTATTGATAGGCTAAGCGTGAGATGGTCCATAAATAAAATGGCAGATGGTAGTCTCAGAAAGGTCCACCGGGAGTCCCCAAACCATGGTGGTCAGTAAAGGCGGCTAGTTAGAGCCTTTTCTCATGGTGGCAAGGCAATAGTCACGGTGGACGCATATGACACATTAAACTCCCACACCATCTCCTCACTATATCGTTCTGGATTTTCAGCTATTCAGTCACACCTGTGCTACATTAACCAAGCATGGATGGCGTGAAAAGTATCTCCCTGTCAGAAACTGGCTCTCTTCATAAATCGGATATGCAACCTTCCTGTGATCATTCAGTGCCTTCCCATTAATATATATCTGATACTGCCCCTCAACGCACCACCTATTCGGCTCTGTGGCCCTGTGTTCCAGTTCAAATCTCGTCTTGGGTGGTTCATTCTATCATTTAGTGAAATTTAGAACACATACCTAGGATCTACGGATTCCATCCACGGTCTGTGGATTACCGACGGACTATCGATGGGGCCTGTAACTTAATTTTTGTAGATTCTTATTTTCTTCCCTGCACACGTAGCAAACATTAGGACTTCCTTTTTACATCTTTTGAACACTTTTTAGACACATAACCTATGCTACCCTTTTCTAACCAACACTAAAAACTCTAAAAATAAAAAACTCTATCTAGAAATTTACAAATTAAAGAAAAACTCCCTATATCGAAAATAAAACTCCTATAGTTGTCTATATTATACATCTTGGTTTGCCTCCCAAGAAACGCTTGATTTAACATTGCGGCACGACACGAACACTCTGATTAATCCGACTTCATCATGACCCCAATCTTCTATCACCTCATTGACATTTTTAGATTACCCCAAGTAGATCTTTATTCACTGCCCATTCACCTTGAACCTCATTCCTTCCTTGTTCTCGAGTTCAACTGCTCTATTTGAACACTTGAGTTACTTTGAATACCTCGGTCCACTTGGACTTGAGTTTTCCAGGAAATAAGCGTAACTTTGAGTTAGATAATAGCACCTGATCACCGGAAGCAAATTCACGCTTTTCGATCTTCTGATCATGGTACTTCTTTATCTTCTCCTTGTACAAGGCTGAAATTTGATATGCTTTTAGATGAAACTCATCAAGCTCATTCATCTGATTCATTCTTTGACTCGATTCGGCGCCCTAATCCAAATTCAGCTTCTTGAGTGCCCACATCGCTCTGTGCTCTAGTTGTACAGGAAGATGACAATACTTCTCATATACAAGTTGGTAGGGGGACATACCTATGGGAGTTTTGAATGCAGTGCGATAAGCCTATAGAGCATCGTCAAGCCTTATTGATGAATAAGTTCTATTGGCATTCACGGTCTTTGCAAGGAGGAATCTTTCAACTCTAAACTAAGGCATGGTCATTCATTCATATCATGAGGTCTATATGCAATTTGACTCAAATGCCCTACAACATGAGGAAAATAATGCATATAAGTCATTTCTAACAAGACCTAAGCATTTTCATGGACATGAATATAAGGAAATCATGGCAACACATAATCACACAATAACCTTACTAAATAGGCACACTATCTCCCCCTTTGTAGTAAGCCTACACAAACTATTCTAAGCATCATTCATACTAAGGACAACTTCAAGTCCAACATAACAAGTCAAAAAAGACTAGAAATTCGAAAGTTTACTAAAGCATAAAATACATACCGGAAGGGCCATGAGGAGATCACTCTTGATCTTCTCTAGATTAGAGAGCATAAAACCTATTCTTCTTTTAAGGCTCCACATCCTCACTACTAGAGGCAACTTGTTTACCCTATCTCCTTGTAACTCTAGCCTTTGGACAATCTTTCTTCATGTGGCCACTCTCACCACAACTAAAGCAACCTTCTCCACCAGCCAAACACCTACCTTTATGCCTTTTACCACACCTAGAACAAGTGGGTCATAGGGTTTCATTGCTTATCCCTTGTGGCCTAGGGGTAGACACCCTCTCATCCTTATGCTTAGGAGCGTTAGAAAAGCCTTGTCCGGATTGTCGATTCCTAGAATGACCATATCCATCGGACCCATCATGATAGGACTTATCATTATCCATCCTAGACAACTTTTTCTCCCTAGCCTTCTCCTTTTTGAGATTTGATTCTTCCATTAGTTGGGCACACACCATGAGGTGTGAGATATCCATATCATCAACAAGCATTGTCGTACGACATTCTTTTTCTACTATATCAGACACCCTCTTCATAAACCTACCTATCACATCCCTTGGACTTACTACCAAAGATGGAGCATATTTAGACAAAAGAGTAAATTTCAAGGGATACTCATTAACACTCATGTTACCTTGCTTATGATTGATGAACTCTTCCATCTTAGCTTCCCTCAACTCCTGGGGAAAGAACCTATCAAGAACAACCAACTTAAACGCTTCCCACTCTATAGGACCCGCCTCTACCGGCCTAGCATCTTTCCATTGCTCATTCCATATTTGGGCAACATCTTTTAATTAATAAGTGGGTTGCTCCCCTTTATCTATTGAAGTCACCCCCATGATAGCTAATGCCTTATAAACCACCTCTATGAACCCATTTGGATCCTCTTCTACCTTAGTGTCACGACCCGAGACTACTCTCTAGACGTGACATGGCGTACTTGACCTCGAAGGGGTCTCATACAAGCTCATAGCATACATCATTGCATATATCATAGAATAAAATCGAAAAATTTAAAACTTTTTCTTCAACAATCGAAGTCATTTCTATAAAGTCAAAAAGAGTCTAAACACTGTCTCATTGGCCATCTGATACAATAGAATACTTAGACATATAGGGATACAACCTTTACATAGTTCTAAAATGAAACTACAAAGAAACTACTAAGGCATCTACTAAGAAAGATGTTTGTCCCCGAACTTGAGGACTCATCAACTAGCTTGGAGGATCACCTATCCCAAGCTTGAATCAATAGAATCCATCTCCATGAACCAACCCCCTACATTTGTAGAAAACATAGAAATATGGGTTAGCACAAGAATGTACTAAGTATGGTAGCTATTCATAAAAATATTTAAAACATACTAGAGAGGGGACATTTTAGTTGAAACCCATGCTATGCACTTTTGAACATCTTTCTTGAAAGAGTTGGAGAACACAAGTCATAAACAACTCACATATAGTTCATCAAAGCACATGGATATCAACATTACCATAAGCATAGTCTCTAAACATAGTCATAATGCACATACCATCTATTACAAGACATAATACACATGCATAGTCACATATCAAGATCATAACATCATAATAGAACAACCACATAAGTAACCCTACACTCTACTTGTGCAATGCATAGATAGGGTCCATGGTCCTACCTACACTAAGTATCACTTCAAGGCCACCATGATCATACTTAACATAAGTTCAAACTAACAACCCCTTAAGCCCTTAGTCAATTAACTAACTTAATCCCTAATCACCAACTTAAGACTAGAAGGCTGGAAATTGGCAGCATCTATGGCCACCCACCTACGGACCGTAGGTGGAGTTACGGCCCGTGTTGCGCTCTCGTCATTTGGTTCAGAGGCTCCCTTTTTGGGAGCCAAGCCTCCCAAGACCAAGTCCCCACCTACGACCTATACCTACATACCGTAGACCAGTCTACTGGCCGTAGATGAGTCTTGTAAGTCCTGCTGTCTTTTGACAACTTTTGGGTAGATGGAGGACCGGGTCCTCCTCAAGGACCCCTTGGGTGGTCCTTGGGGGACTCGTACCCGGACGTTTAACCCCGAAACATGGTGTTCTACATGTAGGAGTAACTTCTACAAGTTTTTACCCATAAACAATACTCCAAACTTCAACGACAAGACCCTTACAACAAACAAGTTCAAATGACTAGTTTCCGGATGTCATGGTCGTTTCTTAACATTTGACCCCTAAAATCACCATACTAACTTCAATTACTTTTTTTCATCATTTAAACATGTTTCAAACTATAAAACTAACATGTGAGGCTCTAGTTCAACCTAGTAGATTTAGTCAAGTCTTAGTTAGGTCTTACTAGTTCGTACGGGGTGTTACATTATCATAATGACATCCCCCCTCCCCCCATAACCCTTCAACAAGTCCACTTGAGGTGCACATATGAAGTTCCATGCCACATGTGCCAAGAAACTCATCAAAGAGTCATGAGTATAGTTCTATTTACATACCACAAACATACCTCCTAATCATGGTTCATGTTCATAAATCTTATCTTCACAAAGTACAATAGATCACTCCTAATCAATGCACTATAACATGAGGAAAACAATTCACACAAACTCATCTTTATTTAAAAACACAAGTTTCTTTTTTGAAATGCACAAACCTCATTAATTCATATAAACATGGGAGGAACTACCTCCTCCACTCTCTAAGCAAGTTTAACACCACATAAGGAGCTAACATGCTATTTCATAAGAACACACCTAAGCATGTTTATTAATTCATATCATGAGTCAAGTATGCAATATTACACACAATGCACAACTTAGGAGAGAATCTCCATCTCAAACATACTTCATACAACATGAGAAAATAGGGACTATCCTACAAACTCATTATGCATGTAACTTAGACATATTTCATTTCATTGGAAGAATTTCCTTCTCCAACTCAAATCATGCTTATCATATCATCTTAAGCCAACTATGCAATTACTTCTTAAAAGCACATTTAAACCATTCACCTCATGAATAACATAGGCTACATACTCTATTTTTCTATCAACATGAGAAACATGAGACATGACAACTCATTTTGTCTTAAAACATGAATCTTCAAGAAAATGCACATCATTTGGAAATAATGAGATCATATAAATCACACATGACTCCTAAACATAACATAAGCTCAACTAGGAACTCTTTGTCTCACGCTAGAATAGGAATGAAAGAAAGAGATACGGGTGTCGGGATTTCAACTGGTCATGATTTCTAAGCACACCATCCCCTCCTTAGGAGGAAGCCCTCACTACAACCCTCAAGAAAAGTTCTTCCAAGCACAACTAAAGACATAACCAAACTCACATTTTGCCATCTTTGCAAAAGTCTATGGTCCTCAACATCTAGCAATACCATCCTCACATAACACAACAAACAATAGATCTTTAAAAAGTAGGCATTTGTACTAGATAGCCATCTTACTCAGAAAGTGATAACTAATACACATTCAACAATCCCATATTCTTCAAATCGTCTGGGCCCTATCAACAATAAAAACACACCATGTATGCAACCCATCCATACTAAGAGTCACATCAAGGTCTAACATGCCAAGTTCCACAAAGTCAACAAGAGTATTTCTAGGGAACAAGGTAAAGGATATCCTCCATAAACCTTTTTTACTAACTTTAAACCATTAACCGGGGTAAAATCTAAAAAAGGTTCTATTAATTTATCCGGAGAACTCTAAGCCTCATAACCTCATAAGGCACCATACAAGATGAGCTAATACCGAAATTCAACATAGCACTTATTATCATATGATATTACCAACATACCGGTACCTCCATCCAAAAAGTCTTCCACGTCAACCGTAGTAGCATCCCTTTCTAAGGCCTTCACTAGGATTTCACTCAAGGTCTCACATGAGTCTACCACTCCGGTTCTAAGTTTCTCAAACTCACTACACCTCATAAGGTAAGAATTTAAGCAAACCTAACTAATAGCATCAGGTGTAATCAACAATCTTGTTATCTAAGAACATTATCCCTCACATAGGAGACAAACTTACACAAGCTCTCTTAAACATCACTTCCTTTAATTCTAAGGTCAGAGCAAGTCATCACTCAAACCATCATACTCATCACCCAAGATGATTTCTAAATCAAGGTGGATGAAACTTCTACCCCTTTACAAGAGGAATCTATTCACCTCACACATCCTAGGTATTTCCAAAGCACCTATATCACAACATTCTTTCAACATACTCCAAAACTAATCATGATTTCCTATCAATCATCACACAAAACCCTAAGGCAATCCATCTATGCCAAAGGACTTCTTCCGTACCTATCATATCAAGTCTTACCAAGACATATTTCCATACTTTCCATCACCTCTATCCTTTTCTCCCTCAATCATATAAGCATTTACCCTCTCAAGTAGTCACATCTAGAATACCATCGGGCAAGGGAGAAGAGAGAGATCTTATAGAGTTAGGCTCTATGGCATGAGTCAAGAGTAATGAAGAAGAGGAATCTTAAGCATCTTGTATCATCTCATTTATAAGTGTAGCGCGCTTCACAATTATGAACAAGACTCTACTCGATGTGGCCTATGAGACATGAACCTAAATTTAACTCAAAAACCTTATGCTCTAATCATGGCGTACTTGACTACCCCCTAGAAGTGACATGAGGTACTTGACCCCGAAGGGGTCTCATACAAGCCCTTATCATATATCATTACATGTGTCGTAGAATAAAAGCGGAAAATTTAAAACTTTTTCTTCAACAATCGATGTCATTTCTATAGATTAAAAAAGAGTCTAAACACTATCTCATTGGCCATATAATACAATAGAATACTTAGACATATAGGGATACAACCCTTACATAGTTTTTAGGAGGAAGCCCTCACTACAATCCTCAAGGAAATTTCTTTCAAGCACTCCTACAGACATAACCAAACTCACATTTTGCTATCTTTACAAAAGTCTATGGTCCTCAACATCTAGCAATACCATTCTCACATGACACAACAAGTACTAGATCTTTAAAAATGAAGCATTTGTACTAGATAGCCATCTTACTCAGAAAGTGATAACTAATACACATTCAAGAGTCTCATATTCTTCTAACCTTCCGGGCCCTATCACCAATAAAAATGCACCATGTATGCAACCCATCCATACTAAGAGTCACATCAAGGTTTAATATGCCAAGTTCCACCAAGTCAACAAGAGTATTTCTAGGGAACAAGGCTAATGATATCCTCCATAAACCCTTTTTACTAACTTTAAACCATTAACCGGTGTAAAATCTAAAAAAGGCTCTATTAATTCATCCGGAGAACTCTAAGCCTCATAACCTCATAAGGCACCATACAAGATGAGCTAATACCAAAACTCAACATAGCACTTATTCTCACATGAAATTACCAAAATACCGGTACCTCCATCCAAAAAGTCTTCCAAGTCAACCCTAGTAGCATCTCTTTCTATGGCCTTCACTAGGATATCACTCAAGGTCTCACATGAGTCTAACTCACTACACCTCATAAGGTAAGAATTTAAGCAAACCTAACTAATAGCATCAGGTGTAATCAACAATCTTGTTATCTAAGAACATTATCCCTCACATAGGAGACAAACTTACACAAGCTCTCTTAAACATCACTTCCTTTAATTCTAAGGTTGGAGCAAGTCATCACTCAAACCATCATACTCATCACCCAAGATGATTTCTAAATCAAGGTGGATGAAACTTCTACCCCTTTACAAGAGGAATCTACTCACCTCACACATCCTAGGTATTTCCAAAGCACCTATATCACAACATTCTTTCAACATACTCCAAAACTAATCATGATTTCCTATCAATCATCACACAAAACCCTAAGGCAATCCATCTATGCCAAAGGACTTCTTCCGTACCTATCATATCAAGTCTTACCAAGACATATTTCCATACTTTCCATCACCTCTATCCTTTTCTCCCTCAATCATAGAAGCATTTACCCTCTCAAGTAGTCACATCTAGAATACCACCGAGCAAGGGAGAAGAGAGAGATCTTATAGAGTTAGGCTCTATGGCATGAGTCAAGAGTAATGAAGAAGAGGAATCTTAAGCATCTTGTATCATCTCATTCATAAGTGTAGCGCGCTTCACAATTATGAACAAGACTCTACTCGATGTGGCCTATAAGATATGAACCTAAATTTATCCCAAAAACCTTAGAGGCTCTAAACTCTGCAAGAGTGACATTCTCAACTAGGGGTCATTTGGAGCTTGAGGAAGAGCTTGTGTGGAACTTGGAGAGGAACATCTTGGTCCGCATTATGTTCTTGTTCTCTTATAACATTTGCTCTTGTATTAGCCATACCCTGAAAATCACCGGGCATAGATTAGAAGAAGGGCCTAATAAAGCCAAACTCTATGGCACGATTAAGAAAATGAAGAAGTGAGATTTCCTAAACATTCAATAGTCTCCTATTCATAAATGTGGCGCGCTTCACATTTATAAACAAGACTCTACTAGACATTGTTTGAGACAATCCTACAACCATTCTAAACCTTGTGCTCTAATTACCAAGTTTGTCACAACCCAAGGTTACCCCCTAGATGTAACATGGTGTACTCATACAAGCCCTTAGCATATCATAACATAAGATAATAGAAAAGTACGGAAAATTTAAAACTTCTTTTGAACAATACAATCGAAAACATTTTCATAAAGCAAAGAGAAGTCTTTACTACTCCTTTGTCTCAAACCATCTATTAAAATCTTGAATAGAACTCTTGGGACGCATCCCATACAAAGTCTAAAACATAAAGAAATGACATAAAGGAAATAATGGGTTTGTCCTCGAAGCTATGAGGACTCACCAAATCTTCAACTCTTCTTGATCCTTAGAAACCTAGCCTCCAAAGGAACTCAATCTCTGAAACCCTACATTTGATTATAATGTAGTCAAAGTATGCGTTAGTAAAATATGTACCAAGTATGCTAGCTAACACAACATCATAAGAGCATCACAAAATGGTTAGCCAACATAAGAAATAAGCATAAGAGATAATAACATAGTCATAGCATAATCTCCAACATAAGCATCATAAATCATAAGTCAACATAAGACATAGTTAATGAGCGTAGGATATAAATCATGTTCATGGCATAGTCTTTACTTAGACCTTCATACTAATATTCATCAACCCTTGGTCTTCCATATAATAAGAGAACTACTTCCCAAGCTACGTCAAAACATACTTGTGCAATGTATGAACCACATCCCATAATACCATCTAAACTAAGTACCCCTTTTTGGTTATTCTTGGGAATAGTCCACTTTCATAGTCAACACTTAGGTTTTCATATCATAAGAGCACTGTATTCCTAAGTAACCTCAAAGCACATTTGTGCAATGCATGAGTGGCATACCATAATACCACACACACTAAGCTTATCCTTGAAGTCACAATATTCATACTTACCATTTATAGGTGTCACTCTTGACCTACTTCATATGGACAAGGAACTATCAACTTGAGTCAATCATATCATGGAGGGAAACTATAGCAACAATCCAAGCTAAGCATACATCAAATAAGAGAACACTTCCTAAGTAGCTTCAAGTCATACGTGTGCCATGTATGAATAGAATCATATACTACCATCCACACTAAGTACTGCTTTAGGCTATCATACTCAATGATTACTAGTTATCATTCTAGACTATTAAAGAATAGCACCATACTAGACTAAACCTAACTACCATGGTAAAACACACTATCATGCAAACAAGGGAGACTACAGGTACCCCAACCTAGCTATTATGCAAACATTCAATACAATACATACTACCCTTAGGGGAATATGAATCCTCAACCGTAAGCTACCTTTAGGAGAGTATGATGTCTCAATCCTAAGCTACCATGAAAAGGTCTTGGCCTAACCATGTCATGCTACCATGAATGCATTTTAACAATGCTAGTTTAAGCTACTCTTAGGAGTGTATAGATCCTCAATCCTACGCTACCATGCCTACTCTAATTCAAGATAACCTTAGGAGAGTATTGTTCCTCAATCCCAAGCTACCATGAGAACTTCTAACTCATGCTACCTAAACAAGCTATACATGAAGGGTTGATATGTCACAACTTCAAGCTATTTTATTCTAACATGCTTTGATTTATTTTAGGTGATTAAACTTTCAATCTAGAACCATTCTATGTGAGAAGACCTTTCACATTCTACATACATGCAGTCATATAGTTCTAGGTAGGTAATGTGGATAAAAGCCTTCCACCATAACTCTATCTATTTTGTATACCAATTTTTATGCAAGCTATCTCATCATATTAGACTTACTCTATAAGCCCTAGTGATCTTCAGCTTTGATTTCAATCCCTACTCTCAAGCTTTACTCTACAATCATCATATTTGTTTAGATCACAAGACATAATAATCACAAGCCTTAGCCATAGGCAATTCTAGTCATAATTCATCATAAAGTCCTAAATTGAATCATTACAAATCATGATCTATCATACATTCATAAATCTAGTATCAATTCATAGTCACATGCTTTTATTCTTGTAAATTACTTATCCATAACATCTATTCTAGAGGGTCACCTTAGAACCTTCAATTTCACCTTTCATGGAATAAACCCACATAACTCAAATCTAGGGTTAACAATGGAGTTCACATAAATTAATCATAATATCAGGCATCAACACTAAATTAATCATAAATAAGTATTATCCAACCAATTGGAATCATACCTAACTAAACCCACACATTGGAAGAAACCCTACCTTAGATTGGGGTTCTTCTTCACAAATTTTAGGAAATTCTAGGGGACTCTATGGGTGGAAGAAACCAGAGATGAATAAGCTAAACATACCTTAATTCAAAGCCCTGCACAACCCTTCAATCAATGGAGTTTTTGTTCTTGACCTAAGCTTCAAACTCTTTTTTCTTCTTCATGCCTTGGGTTTTCTAGAGAGAGAAATATTCTTTGGAGGGGATGAGGTTGGGTTTTCTATGGATTCTAGGGAGAATAACTTAATTCAAGAAAACTTTAGTCTAAAGAGCTTATATACTTGCTAGGAAAATAATAAAATAATGTAGGTTCAATTTTGAAAGAAAACTAAAGACCCTTAAGGTTTCAACTTAAAATTAATTACCCTACACGACTTAGCTCGTCTAATGCACCCCTTGGCTTGCCAAGGGCACTAGGTGACGCACCTAATGGACCCTTGGTTCATCTAATTTTCCAGTGTGCGCCCAAAAAGGGTAGCTCACTTAGGCGATGGAGGGGGGCCCTTGGGCGATGCGCCAACCAAGTAGGCAAGCCTTGACCTAGTTCACCTAATATTCCAGTAGCTAGGTCGTGGGGAGAACCCACTAGGTGACCCTAAGGGGACATGGGCAACTCGCCAAGTCCCTTGGGCGACCATGCTGCCCATTTGCCAACAAGGTCAAAAGAAAAGCAAGTTCTCCTTCACTCTTCCTTGGTACGGTAGCTTAGGCCCTTGCCCGCTTCCTAGGCTTTTACCCCTATCATTTTAGCTCTAGTTTAGGTTACTAGAATACGGGGTATTATAATATCTACCCCTTAGGATCATTCATCCCCGAATGACTATTATAAAAACTTCTTAAGGAAACGACTCTAGTCTAGCAGCCCATTATGCATGCAATACATCTAAATGCACACAACCAAGGAGGAAAACTTCAATTCCAAGCTAAACATACTCAATGCAACAAAATGGAGTAGGAACTACATCTTACAACCCAAAATGCATGAAATTCTTTATCTATTCATTTTCAAGGAGGAAGTAACCTCTCCTAGCTAAAACATGCTAAACACCACATTCATGGAGCCTAAATGCAATTTACTCACAAAAGTCATTTATTCAAGGAGGAATCTTTCAACTCCAAACTAAGGCACGCTTATTCATTCATCTCATGACTATATGCAATTTGTCTCAAATGCACTACAACATGAGGAAAAGAATGCATATAAGTCATTTCTAACAAGACCTAAGCATTTTCATGGACATGCATATAAGGAAATCATGGCAACACATAATCACACAATAACCCTACTAAATAGGCACACTATCTCCCCCTTGGGAGTAAGCCTACACAAATTCTTCTAAATATCATTCATACTAAGGACAACTTCAAGTCCAACATAACAAGTCACAAAAGACAAGAAATCCGGAAGTTTACTAAAACATAAAACACATACCGCAAAGGACATGAGGAGATCACTCTTGATCTTCTATAGATTGGAGAGCATAAAACCTATTCTTCTTCTGAGGCTCCATATCCTCACTATTAGAGGCAACTTGTTTACCATCTCTCCTTCTAACTTTATCCTCACCATTAGAGGCAACTTGTTTACCCTCTCTCCTGCTAACTTTAGCCTTTGGACAATCTTTCTTCATGTGGCCACTCTCACACAACTAAATTAACCTTCTCTAGCAGCAAACTGAAACGACCCCAAAAATGCCCGAAAATGTGCTTCGGAAACACCTAAAATTGTAATTTTCGTATATCTAAAAATCCGTGCATCATTTCGGAAATTCGACTTCATATTCTTATTCAGGGGTCAAATTGAGTGGGAAATGGGTCTAACCCAAATTTTAGAGCAACCGTATGAAAATTTGAAAATCACAAAAATGCGATTTTGAGGGTCAACTTTAAAGGGGCATATCTCTTAGCACACAAGGAACTGGAAGGAGCTCAAACTATCAAAATTAAAGCTCTGTGAGTTAGCTTTCCAACGCAATTTGTTTCACCTCATTCGGAGTTCAGACGAAGAAGTTATGCCCATTTTCGTAAAATCTGTCTGGCAGAAAATGCAATTTCCAGTAACCGAAAACACTGTTCACCCGCCTCATTTTTTTTTCTAAGTGTTGGGACGTTTTTTTTATAAAAAGGGGACATATCCATACTTAGTCATTTAACTTCAAAACACTCAAAAGCACTCTCTAACCCCTCTTCAAAAATTCCACCAAGATCATCCACCAAATTCAAGAATCCCAAGCTTTAATTTCGGATTCAAGATTCAATCTCAAGCAATTCTCCATTCCAATCTTCATCAAGAATTCTCCAAAGTTGAGGTATGTGGGTTTGATTGTGGAAACCTTCCTTTCCACAAGTCCAACCATTTATCCTCTATTACTACTTCAAGTTTATGGGTCCTTATGTTTATTTATGAACTCTTGAGTATGGAATCACTACTACGCACCCTATTAAGGTCTATCTTGCATATTATCAGGAAATGGTATTATTATGTGATGTTTATGGTTTTCATGCCTCCATGATCAAATTATGAAGGTTGTTATATATGTATATATATATGTATGTTGTTGGTGGGCTGTTTTATATGGATTTTGAAATTGGTGGGACTTAGCACTCTTGAAACACATAATTTTATTTACATGAACAAGTAGCCCACCATATGTTTGATAAAATGTCATTTATAGGATTCTTATGACATGGAAGGTTCAATGTATGTCCTATGAGTCGGATGATTATATAAATATTGAAATGATGATGAAATGGATACATGTATATGATTTTCTCTATATAGTGTGTGAGTCGACCAAGCCTAGCTCGGGGGGTTGTAGGCCCGGGTAACCGTATCGAGGGGTTGGTACCTTGGTTGCCTAGTACGGGGGGTAGTAGGCCCGTATAACCATATCGAGGGGTTGGTACCTTGGTTGCCTAGTACGGGGGTAGTAGGCCCGTATAACCATATCGAGGGGTTTGTACCTTGGTCCCTAGCTCGGGGTGGTAGGCCCGGGTAACCACATTGAGGGGTTTGTACCTCTTTCGCCTCTCCAAGGGGGTGGTAGGCCTTGGAAATACTATATTGATGGTCACTCACTACACATATACTATGCCCTACTAAATATTTTTTATTTTTTATATAAGAATCATTATACATATCATCTCATTAATATGCTATCTATCGGGTACGAGTATGCATTTTGCCTATGATGTCCATCCATTGTTGCATTGCATTGCATCCCATATACTTAGTACATTCAAATGTACTAATGCATACTCTATGCCTACATGATGTCACCATGTAGGGACCGGAGCACCGTCTGACCATCCTCCTCCGCGTGGCTAATTCGATTTTCTAGCGAGCTTATTGGTGAGTCCTCCATCCCGGGGACGTTGCTTATGATCTCATGCTATGTATAAGAATTTTACTTTTTAATTATATTTTGACTATGAGGGTTAGCCCGGTAGTTTGTCTCGGCTCCCGCTAAGTATCCATGTTTAGAGGTGGTGTTGGACAAGTTGTGTATTATGTTTGAGCTTGACTCATCTATGGTATTTATGTATTATTCTCTTTTTCTCTTGCTCCCTTAGTCCCAATTTCCCTTGATTATGCTTATCGCTTATGGTCATTTTAATTGCTTCCGCGACCAAGGATGTGTAATGATATGCTATGAGGCTTGTTTGGGGTTCCCTCGGGTTCCCCATTCGCCGGTCACGTCTAAGCCCTAGGCTTGGGTCGTGACACAAACACCTACCCTCATGCCTCTTACCACACGTAGAACAAGTGGGCCATATGGACTCATTGCCTATCCCATGTGGCCTAAGGGTAGACACCCTCTCATCCTTATGGTTAGGAGCGTTAGAAAAGCCTTTTCCGAAAAACTTTTGTCGATTCCTAGAACGACCATGTCCATCAGACCCATCATGAAAGGACTTATTATTATCCATCTTAGACCTCTTTTTCTCCCTATCCTTCTCCTTTTTGAGTTTTGATTCTTCCATTTGTTGGGCAAACATCATGAGGCGTGAGATATCCATATCATCAACAAGCATTGACATACGACATTCTTCTTCTACTATATCGGACACCCCTGTCATAAACCTACGCATCATATCCCTTGGACTTGCTACCAAAGATGGAGCATATTTAGATATATAAGTAAATTTCAAGGCATACTTCTTAACACTCATGTTACCTTGCTTAAGATTGATGAACTCTTCCATCTTAGCTTCCCTCAACTCCCGGGGAAAGAACCTATCAAGAAAAGTAGACTTAAATGCTTCCCACTCTATAGGACCCGCCTCTACCAGCCTAGCATCTTTCCATTGCTCATATCATATTTAGGCAACATCTTTTAATTGATAAGCGGCTAGCTCCCCTTTCTCTATTGAAGTCACCCCCATGATAGCTAACACCTGATAAACCTCCTCTATGAACCTATTTGGATCCTCTTCCACCTTGGATCCACTATACTCCAGAGGATTCATTCTCAAAAACTCTCTCACTCTAGAAGCATCCATCCCCCTTATTGGGTTTGCCGGAGCCACCACCTCTCTATTGGTATAAGTCATCAAGGCTTGAGCCAATAATTGCATAGAGGCCCTAAACTCTACAATAGTGACATTCTCAACTAAGGGGGGGGGGGTCGTTTGGAGCTTGAGGAGGAGCTTGGTTTGGAACTTGGAGAGGAAACTCTTGGTCCACATTGTCTTTCTCTTCTCTCTTAGCATTTACCCTTGAATTAGCCATACCCTAAAAATCAACGCGCCTAATTAAGCCAAACTCTATGGCACGACTAAGAGAATAAAGATGTGAGATTTCCTAAACATACAGTAGCCTCCTATTCATAAATGTAGCATGCTTCACAATTATGAACAAGACTCTACTAGACGTGGTTTTACACAATCCTAGAACCATTTTAAACCTTGTACTTTGATTACCAAGTTTGTCACGATCCAAGGGTACCCCCTAGATGTAACATGGTGTACTTGACCCCGAAGGGGTCTCATACAAGCCCTTAGCATATCATAACATAAGATAACATAAAAGTACAGAAAATTTAAAACTTCTTTTGAACCATACAATTGAAAACATTTTCATAAAGCTAATGAAGGTCTTTACTACACCTTTGTCTCAAACCAACTATTAAACTCTTAAATAAAAATCTTCGGACCCAACCCATACAAAGTCTAAAACATAAAGGAAATAATAGGTTTGTCCTCGAAGCTATGAGGACTCACCAAATCTTCAACTCTTCTTGCTCCTCAGAAACCTAGCCTCCAAAGGAACTCAATCTCCGAAAACCTACATTTGATTAGAATGTAGGCTAAGTATGAGTTAGTACAAAATGTACCAAGTATGATAGCTGGTGCAACATCATAAGAGCATCTCAAAATGGTTAGTCAACATAAGACATAAACATAAGATATAATAACATAGTCATAGCATAATCTCCAACATAAGCATCATAAATATAAGTCAACATAAGACATAATTAATGAGCTTAGGAGATAAACCATGTTCATGCATAGTCTTTACTTAGACCTTCCTACTAACGTTTATCAATGCTTAGTCTTCCATATCATAAGAGAACTATTTCCCAAGCCACCTCAAAACATACTTGTGCAATGTATGAACGGCATCGCATAATACCATCCAAACTAAGTACCCCTTTTTGGTCATTATTGGGCATAGTCCACTTTCATAGTCAAGACTTATGTTTTCATATCATAAGAGCACTACACTCCTAAGTAACCTCAAAGCACACTTGTGCAATGCATGGATCGCATCCCATAATACCACACACACTAAGCATATCCTTGAAGTCACCATATTCATACTTACCATTTATAGGTGTCACTCTTGACCTACTTCATATGGACAAGGAACTATCAACTTGAGTCAATCATATCATGGAGGGAAACTATAATAACAATTTAAGCTAAGCATACATCACATAAGAGAACACTTCCTAAGTAGCTTTAAGTCATACTTGTGCCATGTATGAATATCATCCCATACTACCATTCACACTAAGTACTTCTTTAGGCTATAATACTCCATGATTACTAGTTATCATTCTAGACTTTTAAAGAATAGCACCCTACTAGGCTAAACGTAACTATCATGGTAAAACACACTATCAATCAACTCAAGCTATACAAGGGAAAGTACAAGTACCCCAACCTAGCTAGCATGCAAACATTCAATACAACGCATGCTACTTGATGAGTCCATGATTTGGACTCATATAGGGCTTAATTTGGATAAATTTTATGTCCTCAAATGCTTATTTTGTGCCAATAACTGATGTAAAATCTTTGATCTTTAGGTTTTTGGATTAAGAAAAAAACCATGGACACTATTCGGCAAAAAGGAACAAGAAGCTGAAGGAACAAAGAAAAGAAGGCATGTTGATTGCCTAATCCATTAGGTGAGTTGTCGAATGGCTATTATCTCACCTAAAGATCCAATGTGCTAAGCTTTGAAGGCAAAAATCAAGTCGGAGATACAAAGGAGCAGTCGATGTATTGTCGAGTGGTTCTGCGATACAATGTTGGATAGCTTAGAGTTACAGAACTTGAGGATGTTGAAGGCCAAACCAAAAAGGTGATAGAACTGTTCAAAGGGCGGATCGCCGAGTTGATCGGTGATCCCGACTTACTGCGCCGAATGGTCCTTCGCAGCATATTTTTGGCGACTATAAATACATTTTTGAATATTTATATTTGATGAATCAGTTTGCATAATATATATTTTTTATTAGTTTTTGAGTTGGAACTCTGAGTTTTGAGACAAACTTTCCTTAGCTTTGAAGAATTGAAGTTTTACATATTTGAGAAATTGGAAGTGGGTCTTTAAGATTCTTTAATTTGGACCTTTGTAAAGACGAAATTAATCTTACCAATTGATGGAAACAAAATTTGGTAACGATTTCTATCTTTTTAGGATGTTTAGGTAAAACCCCAATTCTTGGGGTGTGATTATGTGATTATGGGATTATGGGTTGATTTAGGTTATGGGTATTATTAATTGCTAGTTTAAATGCTATTTAGAAGTGATTTCAATCAATAATTGTGGTTTAATTTAATGGGTTGTAGTTGCAAATGCAACTCTACCTTTGTGTTTTTGGCATGCTCGAGAGAGAGGTTTTAAAACCAAGATTACTGAATTGATGGTCTGTGGATATTGGGTTGTCACGAGTTCAGCTCGAGAGAGTGAATCCTAAATCCTTTTCCACATATTCAACTCGAGAGAGTGAATGGACTAAAGCGTAGGTTGTTCTTATTTGCTTCTTGTTGGTGTTCGAGAGAAACCAACTTGATTCAGGATAAATTGTTCGAGAGAAAGGTTATCCCCACTAAAGTCTAGCTTATTCATTGATTTACAACTATTTACTAACAATTGCAATTACCTATTCGTCTACCTTAGCCAATAATCCAGTCACATCCCAATAACACGTCTCATTACTTGATAATTTGTGTTATTTGATATTGTTGTAGCTAATAATTACAGTAAAAAACCCTCTGTTATTTGACACTTGTGTTACCCCTTAATTTGAATTATGTTTTTATTCTTAAATATCTATTCGTATGATTGACTTGAACATATTCGTACTTTGCTCTTGATTCTTAATCTTGTACCACTCCCTGTGGGATTCGACCCCAACTCATTTAGTTGGGTTATATTACTAACTAATGATCGTTGACGCTTAGAATTGGATGAAATGTCTTTGAAAAGTTATTAATCAAAATAGCGCCGCTGCCGGGGAGTGGTGTTGGTTAAGCTTATTTAGTTAAGTGGAATTTTGTTCTTGTTAGTTATAGCTATTTCAGTTTTGGTTTTCGTGTTGCTTGTTGCGCAGAGAAACTGAGCTTAGCTGGTAGCAACATTGACCAAACGGATCAACCTCCCTTGATATTGATGAGTCTCAGGGATGAAATCCTAACCTTCAAGTAATTGGAGGATGAGACCATTTATGAGTTGTGGCAAAGATTTAAGGACCTCTTGCAGCAGTGCCCAACTCATGAAATTCCAGAAAAGATGCTTCTAGAATGCTTCTATGGAGGCCTTGGTCCCAAAAATAAAAGCACAGCTGATAAAATCTTACCGGGGTTGTTTGACACAACAACCCTATGAAACAGTAGCCCAACTTCTTGATGACATGATTAAGACCAACATGGAGACAGAAAAAGACCAAGAATTGGCCACATTGTTGACTCAGTTGGATGTCTTGGCCAAGAAAGTCATAGAATTGGAGAGTGTCCAAAAAGAAGGATAGGCACGTCCCCTCTCACAAGCGTCGAAGGACGAAAAAACAAAAGGGTGGGCAAATTGAAGAGGTCCTCTCACTCATCTTACACAAAGTCAAAGAACATGACAGAGTGTTGGATGAGATAAAAGGGAATGTCTTAATGTAGAATCATATAACAACCTCTCATTCCATGTTCATTCAGCTACTAGAGTCCCAAAAGGACCAAGTGTTATCTTGTCTCTACCTAGAGCCAGAAGAAGGGTTGCCTTATGAAAATGAGGCAAACCCTACAAATGGAATTCAAGTGGATACTTGAGTCGTGCCACGATGTTAACTAAGTCGCTTCTTGGGAGGCAACCCAAGTGTTTATCACTTTACTTTTGGCTTAGAAATAATCTTGTGTTGATTTTGCAGGTTGAAGTGTAGAATATGTTTGAAAAGTGTAAGTTGGCGAGTCAAAAGTCCAGTCGGCGAGCCCAACTGGACCGCCGTTGGGCTCAAGACATTTTGAAATTGGAGTCTGTAAAACTCGGCGAGCCCTGGAGCAACTTGGTGAATCACCGACCAGGTCGATGATCATGACTTAGTCTATCGCTTGAACCCCTACGTTAACTGGAGGCCTTGTAAAACTCGGCGAGGTAAGTGCCCACTCGGCGTGTCGTTGGTGGGTTGGCGAACAACATTAATGTCGCCGAATGGGCGAGAACTGGACATTTTTTAATGGCCATAAGTTCAAAATCTTTCATATTCCCTCACTTTTCAACTTACCAAACTCACACCCGCACTATAGTATTCCACATTTTTGAATTTTTATCGCATTTTAGTCGTCAGATTGGTGTTCCGAGTTGGATTTCTTTGCCACTCAGCGATTCAAAGTATCTATTCGGCTTCTAAGGTTGGTTTTCTTAACCCCGAATCTTTATTTATCGATTTGAATCATTTGCAATTGACTTTTATCTTAGTGATGTGTGTTGGGCCTCTCTGATCATAATTGTATATGTGTTTGCCTTTGTTAATTTGAATATTGTGCCTTTAATAATTAATTCCCGAAATTGTTGTCCCTTAAAATTCATTAAAATTGTGGGGTTGTGCTTGCATGTTGTTGTGTCTAGTCACGTGAAGTCTAAGCAACCTAATTTGCCCAATGATGGAGCGATTGACGTCATTCCTAAGGGCAAAAGGCGTCAAATGGCCAAATTTGGCCAAACCGGGAGAAGTCTGAGTATCCCGGGGACATGGGTCTAATGGGTCATAGTTTAATGGGTGCATGTTTTGATTTGGTTTTCAAGGGTTGCGGGGTTGAATTTGGGAAATGGGGTTGAGAGTAGGCACGTTGGGCTGTTTAGTAAGTTGAATCGAGCTCGCTGAACCACTCAGCGGTTCGCAGAATCACCCATTCTCGCCTTTAATTTCATGCTTAAACTTGCTTTGGGTTCTGTAACTTTCGACGAGAAGCCTGAGGTCGCCGAGTATACTCGGTGACTCACCGAAAGTCTTTCTTGACCGCGCTTTGTCTGTGCCCCTAATCCTTAAATGCACTATAATTTTCGGTGGGCTAGTCCTTGCTCACCGAATGTTGTCAACAAAAAGACCCTTCCTATCGCCGACATGCCATTTGTCTGAGAAACTTTTGATCCAATCCTTTTGGTGAGCCCGATCTGGCTCGTCAAAGAGATTTGGTGACTCGCCGATTGGTTCAGCGAGTCTGTCTGCAACTACTTTTTTGTGCTTTTGCTTGAATTGTTTCTAACTCTTTTTGATACTTTTACAAACATGGCTAGACCAAAAGGTTGTTGGTAGGGACATGCCCCCCCCCCCCCACAATAGGGCCAAAGGGATAAAAATCAATGAGGATGTAGCTGCATCCAGGGCCAAGGCCACCAAACTTCCCATAACTGGTGGGAAAGGAAAGGGCAAAGGGAAGGTGCCTGCATCACCAGAGGCCAGCTCCGACAGTGACGGTACCTATGCTACTCACCTCACAACTTTTGAGAGTGAGGGTGAGAACCAAGAGCATCAGGCTGCAACTTCTAAGCCTGAGGATGATGAGCTATTAGCATCACAGAGGGCAGAGGTGCAATCCAAAAGGATGAATTATCCATCTAGGATCAGGACTTCTTAGGCCATCACTACTCCTCCCACTCCATCACAAGTTGTGGTCCTAGCACCACACGTATAGGGTCCTCCTCCCAAGTCTATAAATAGACTGAAAACTGAGGGGCTGCGTACAATCATAGAGGAGAAGCGGCTATCCACTGATGGAGTTATTGACAAGTACCCAGATATAATGAGTTGCCTAAAGTCTCACAACTTCCAACTCTTCACCAAGCCCCCGTGACCCCTACATTTTTAATTGGGTCTGGGAGTTCAATGCTGCTATGGAGCATTGGTACCACAGAGAAAGAAGCAGGCAGCTGCATTCAAGTCGGTTGACTATGTAGTTGTCCAGGGAAAGAAGGTCAAGTGTGATAGTGAAGCTATTAATGTTGTCCTGGAATGTCCTGATGATATTGATGATGATTGCCAACATATGATCTAGACAACCACATTAGAATATGAAGAAGTTATTGGCCCCTCTCTTATCAGACGGTACCTCCAAATGGCTTGAGGTTGGAGCACCTTTCGAGAAGAAAGATCTGAACATAGCTACAAGGTTCTGGTTTGGCTTCATCAGCAATACAATTATGCCATCCCAGAACGAGTTGATTCTTCACCATGCCAAGGCAGCCTGTCTGGGTTGCTTCATTGATGAGACAAGGATACATCTGGGGATGATTATGGCACAAGAGATGCCATGAGGGCCAAGCAAAGCCAGACTTCCCTCCCTTTTTTGGTGTTGATCACCGAGTTGTACAGACGGGCTTGGGTTCCTAGAGAAGAGAAGAAATATATGGAAGTGATTCCCACATCTTCTATTAATATCCGGAGAATCGAGGTAGAGTATTTAAACGATGAGGCAGAGAAGAAAAAGGCAGCCCTGGTGGACTCTTCCCTGGTTGTGAATACAGACACATTATCTGCAGAGGAACATTTGCCTACTCCGGCCCCCGGGCCTTCAGGTACTTCTAGTGTTATTTCTTTTGATACTCCAGGTTCTTCTGGTGCTACATTTCCTCCTAGATCTGCTGCTGTTATTGTTTCCCAACCCCCGCTCACTCAGGTTGCATTACTTCGGATGGGGTAGCTAGCCCATTCTGCCGATCTTCATGCTGCCAGACTTGAGGCCTCCATTTTGTGCATAATTCATACAGCCCTCACTGATATCGTGACACCTTTGAGCGCTACCATTGATGCCATTGCGGCTAGGATAGTGGTGTGCGAGCGTGGCCAATAGGCCACTAAAGAGGTGACGGCTCTAAAGGCCGCCATTGCTGCACTTAGGAGAGATGTGGACCAGCTAAAGTCCACCGATATATCTATGATCTTTGGGACTATGGAGATCCCATATGTGCCAATTGATCCAGACATGCCTTCGGCTACCACCGGAGATGATATTCGAGTTGAGGAGGCAGCTGATCTTGAGTCTGAGGAGCAGACAGATGAGGAGATACTTGGGGTTGCTGAGGAGTCTTCTTACGAGGGCCTTACAGAGACTGAGGAAGGCATGGTAGATGAGGATGTGCAAGCTTCTTTGGCGGATACACCCTTGGCTGACCCTAATGGAGCTGGGATTGCTTATCAGGTAACTCCGGGCACTGATGCCCAAGATCAGAGTACTACATTGGGCACTGATGCCCAGATAGATGGAGCGACTTTTTAGACAAGATCCTTCTTTACCTCCCTCTCTGTCTTAGCTTTTTATTGACTTTTTAGATATTTTCTTACATTTGAGGACAAATAGCTTTTGTTTTGTGGTGGGGTGAGGCCCACCTTTTATGACAATAGTTCTGTCTATATATTTGGGTTTTTGAGCTATAAATTGTGTTTTGATACTGTGTTTTGTGGATTTTTGAGCTTGTGGCTCCTTGCTTTAATTGTAAATGATTTTTGGGCCCTTCAGAAAATGTTGTGCTACCTCTTGTTTGTGTTTGAATGTGCTTGTTCTCTTGAAAATTTGAATATCGCTCTTGATCAATACCGATGACTTGGATAGTGCTTATAATCAAACAAAAATGAAAGTGCGACTACAATGAGGCCAAATAAAGTTGCATATGCAATATGTGAACTTTTTGCATCTCATTGTAACTAGCAAATTATCAAATTGAGTCTCTTGTGATGAACATTGCACACTAGAGAGAGTGTGGAGTCTTGTTTGACATTGGTGTCAATGCCTTGTGTGTGATGAGCTTACTGTGAACCATATGTGATGACACCTCGAATTTTCTCCGTTGGTCCGGTTGCCTAAGTGATGTAATCTCTTGAAGTGATCTTAGGCAACTTTAAAGAGTGAAACAATTTGACATTATACCTCTTTTGTGGCCAACTTTGTGAGTGTGTGGCGGAAGGGGCGGAAAGCCCTCCGTTCATGGTTCTCCTGTAGTTATATTTGCTTGAACACCCTTTGAGCCTTAACCCTTTCCTTGGAGGAAACTTGATGAAATTGTGACCATTCTTTATCCCTTCACCCTTAATCCTCATGAGATGTGGTTGATTTGAATATCCAACCTAGGTCAAAACCCTAAGTTGGGGGTGTGGTGAAAAGAGAAGGTAAATCAAGAGGTGCAAAGAACTCCCCCTTTATCCATGATTGTGAAAAAGATGGAACCCCTCCACAAAAAAAAAAAAAGAGAAAAAGAAAAGAAGAATGAAAAAGTTGTGGAATAAAGTTGTGAAAATGCAAAAAGAAATGAGGTGTCCAACAGTCCATGGAAAGTGAATAATGGGGTGACATTTGAGCATGAATGAGAATGATGAAGAAAAGGGAAGAAAAGTGTTGTCACACCACATTTCATGAGGATAGCAGCCACTGAACCTAAATGACCATACCTTTGCACTCAGCCCCATTACAAGCCTTGAAAAGACCTTTGTGATCTTGAGTGAGCTGAAACAAGTGTTGATTGGAAAATAAGGGCAAACCTATGGGTGAAATCATGCATTGTGTTCATCTTTGTGAGTGTGAGTGTTGTATTTGATTCCAAAACTATAAATTGTTGAACCATTGTGTGTGAATATGGAATCATTCTTTGTGTGAGGGCATTGGAGTACCTTTGTTGAGCTTGAACTTGCATTTGAAGCAAGTATTGTGAACTTGAGAATCTTTGATAATGGTAAGTCACAACTTGAATCTTTAGTGCACAATTGATCCTTGCATGAGTAAGTTGAGTCTTTTTGTGTGCATACATGATTGAGTCTTGTGTATCACTGTTTGATACATCCTTTGTGAACTGCTGAACTTAAGTTTTACTTGAGGACAAGCAAAAGTTTAAGTTAGGGGTATTGATGAGTCCACGATTTGGACTCATTTAGGGTTTTATTTGGATAGATTTTGTGTCCTCAAATGCTTATTTTGTGCCAATAACTGATGTAAAATCATTGATTTCCAGGTATTTGGAGTGAGGAACAAAGCATGGACACTAATAGGCAAAAAGGAACAAGGCAACTGAAGGAACGAAGAAAAGAAGGTATGTTGATCGCCTAATCTATTGGGTGAGTTGCCGAATGGCTATTATCTCGCCTAAAGTTCCATTGTGCCAAGCACTGAAGGCAAAAATTAAGTCATCTATAGAAAGGAGTAGTCGGTGTGTCACCGAGTGGTTCTGCGATGCAGTGTTGGATAGCCCAAAGTTATAGAACTCGAGGATGCTGAAGGCAAAAGCAAAAAGGCGATAGAACTGACCAAAGGGCAGATCACCGAGTTTATCAGTGATCCTGACTTACTGCACTGAATGGTCATTCGCAGCATATTTTTGGCGACTATAAATACATTTTTGAATATTTAACTTTGGTGAATCAATTTTCATAATATAGAATTTTTATCAGTTTCTGAGTTGGAACTCTGAGTTTTGAGACAAACTTTTCCTTAGCTTTGAAGAATTGAAGTTTTCCATTTTTGAGAAATTGGAAGTAGGTCATTGAGATTCTTCAATTTGGACCTTTGTAAAGAAGAAATTAATCTTACCTAGGTGATGGAAACACAATTCTATCTTTTTATGATGTCTAGCTAAAACCCCAATTCTTGGGTTGTGATTATGGGTTGATTTAGGTTATGGGTTTTGTTAATTGATAGTTTAAATGTTGTTTAGAAGTGATTTCAATCAGTAATTGTGGTTTAATTTAAAGGGTTGTAGTTGCAAATGCAACTCTACTTTCGTGTTTTTGGCTTGCTCGAGAGAGAGGTTTTAAAACCAAGATTACTGAATTGATGGTCTATGGGTGTTAGGTTTTCATGGGTTCAACTCGAGAGAGTGAATCCTAAATCATTTTCCACACATTCAACTCGAGAGAGTGAATGTACTAAAGCATAGGTTGTTCTTATTTGCTGCTTGTTCGTGTTCGAGAGAAACCAACTTGATTCGAGATAAATTGTTCGAGAGAAAACTTATCCCCACTAAAGTCTAGCTTATTCACTGGTTTACAACTATTTACTAACAATTGCAATTACACATTTGTCTGCCTTAGCCTATAATCCAATCACATCCCAAGAACTCATCTCATTACTTGATAATTCGTATTATTTGATGTTGTTGTAGCTGATAATTACAATAAAAAACCCTTGTTATTTGACACTTATGTCACCCCTTAATTTGAATTATGTTTTTATTCATAAATATCTATTCCTATGATTGACTTGAACATATTCGTACTTTGCTCTTCATTCTTAAACACGTACCACTCCCGGTGAGATTCAACCCCAACTCATTTAGTTAGGTTATATTACTAACTAACGATCGTTGATGCTTAGAAGTGGATGAAGTGTCTTTGAAACATTATTAATCACTAACCTTAGGGGAGTATGAATCCTCAACCCAAATCTACCCTTAGGAGTGTATGATGTCTCAATTCTAAGCTACCATGAAATGGTCTTGGCCTTACCATGTCATGCTACAATGAATGCATTCTAACAATGCTAGTTCAAGCAACCCTTAGGAGAGTATATATCATAAATCCTAGGCTACCATGCCTACTCTAATTCAAGCTACCATGAAGAGCATCCCATAAATGCTAATTCAAGCTAACCATAGGAAAGTATGGTTCCTCAACCCAAGCTACCATGAGAAATTCTAACTCATGCTACCTAAACAAGCTATACATGAACGGATCATATGTCACAACTTCAAGCTACTCTATTCTAACATGCTTTGATTTATTTTAGGTTATTAACCTTTCAATCTAGAACCATTCTATGTGAGAAGACCTTTCACATTCTACATACATGCATTCATATAGTTCTAGTAGGTCATGTGGGTAAAAGCCTTCCACCATAACTCTATCTATTTTGTATACCAATTTTTATGCAAGCTATCTCATCATATTAGACTTACTCTATAAGCCCTAGTGATCATAATCTTTGATTTCAATCCCTACTCTCAAGCTTTACTCTACAATCATCATATTTGTTTAGATCACAAGACATAATAATCACAAGCCTTAGTCATAGACAATTCTAGTCATAATTCATCATAAAGTCCCAAATTCAATCATTACAAATCATGACCTATCATTCATTCATAAATATAGTATCAATTCATATTCACATGCTTTTATTCTTGTAAATTACTTATCCATAACATCTATTCTAGAAGGTCACCTTAGAACCTTCAATTTCATCTTTCATAGCATAAACCCACATAACTCAAATCTAGGGTTAACCATGGAGTTCACATAAATTCAGCATAATATCATGCATCAACACTAAATTAATTATAAATAAGTATTATCCAACCAATTGGAATCATACCCAACTAAACCCACACATTAGAAGAAATCCTAGCTTAGATTAGGGTTCTTTTTCACAAATTTGGGGAAATTCTAGGGGACTCTATGGGTGGAAGAACCCATAGATGAATAATCTAAACATACCTTAATTCAATGCCCTACACAAGCCTTCAATCAATGGAGTCTTTGTTCTTGACCTAAGCTTCAAGCTCTTTCTTCTTCTTCAAGCCTTGGGTTTTCTAGAGAGAGAAATATTCTTTGGAGGGGATGAAGTTGGGTTTTCTTTGGATTCTAGGGAGAATGACTTAATTCAAGAAAACTGGAGTCTAAAAAACTTATATACTTGCTAGGAAAAGAATAAAATAATGTAGGTTCAATTTTGGAAGAAAACTAAAGACCTTTAAGGTTTCAACTTAAAATTAACTACCATACATGACTTAGCTCGCCTAATGCACCCCTTGGCTCGCCAAGGGCACTAGGCGACACGCCTAATGGACCCTTGGCTCGCCTAATTTTATAATGTTCTCCCAAAAAGGGCAGCTCACATAGGTAATGGGGGGCCCTTGGGCGTTGTGACAACCAAGTAGGCGAGCCCCGACCTTGCTCGCCTAATATTCCGGTAATTAGGTCGTGGGGACAGCTCACTAAGCGACCCCAAGGGGACATGGGTGACTCGCCAAGTCCCTTGGGCAACCATGTTGCCCATTCGCCAACAAGGTCAAAATAAAAACAAGTTCTCCTTCACTCTTCCTTGTTAACTTAGGCCCTTGCCCGCTTCCTAGGCTTTTACCCCTATCATTTTAGCTCTATAGCTTACTAGAATACAGGGTATTACAGTACTTCATCCTATTCGAACTCACAAACAAACCCATGAAGTTGAGACTCCAAACATCAAGAAGCTCAATCACCATTATTGGGTTCATTGTTAGTTCTTGCTTCTTCGAAATCCCTTTTTCACAGTAGCATCGATCACAAGATTTGGTGAAATAATGAGCATCTTGGTGGATAGTAGGCCAGTAATACCCACACTACAAAATCTTATGAGCAGTTCGGATACCATTATGGTCCCCACCAACAGGCGATGAATGTCACGCCTCTAGTATTCTCATCATCTCAACCTCAGGCACACAGCGACGAATAATCTCGTCAGCACAAACACGAAACAAGTAAGGCTCTTCATTAAAGAATTTCTTCACATTAGACATGAACTTTTTCCTTTGGTGGAATGATATATACGACGGCACCAAATCACTTGCTAGGTAGTTAGCACAATCACCGAACCAAGGGATAAGATCATAAGAAGCATCCAATACCTGCTCATCAGGAAACACATCATTTATCTCAGTTCCATCATCTAGCTTGATCAGAGATTCTTTCTTTAGTTTGGACAAGTGATCAACGAGTTGAGTTTTTCTTCCCTTTCTATCCTTTACCTCAAAATCGAACTCTTACAGCAAAAGTACCCATGTAATCAACCTTGGTTTTTCATCCTTTTTAGCCATTATATACCTCAATACAAAATGATCAGTATGTACTATCACCTTTGTACCAAGAAAATAGGATCTAAATTTCTCAAATGTGAAAACCATATCAAGCAATTCATGTTCAATCACTATATAGTTCTTTTGAGCCACATTCAGAGCTTTGCTGGCATAGTAGATCGGATGAAGAATTTTCTCTCGCCTCTGTCCTAATACAACACCAAGCACTACCCTACTTGCATCACACATCACTCCAAACAGTTGCCCCCAATCCGGTGAAATAATGATAGGTTCTGAAGTTAACTTTTCTTTCAGCTCTCCAAATGCTCTCAGATAAGCATTATCAAAATCAAACTCACACTCCTTTCAAGTAGCTTGCACAATGGGTGTGCAATTTTAGAGAGATCTTTTATGAACTTCTAGTAGAAACCTGCATGCCCACGAAAACTTCTAACACCTTTTTTATAGAATGGGTGGTGGGAGTTTTTATATTACCTCAACTTTAGCTCTATCAACCTCAATACCTTTCTGTGAAATCTGATGACCCAGAACTATACTCTCTTTCACCATAAAGTGGAATTTTTTTCCAGTTAAGCACAAGATTGCACTCTTTGCACCATTTTAGTACCTCAGTCAAACGTGTCAAACAGTCAGTAAATGAGTCACCTACTACAGAGAAATCATCCATGAATACCTCTATCATGTCCTCCACCATATTTGAAAATATCGACATCATGCAACACTAGAAGGTCGCTAGAGCATTACATCACCCAAATGTCATCCTTTTGAATTTGAAAGTCCCATAAGGAAAAGTGAAGGATGTCTTCTCTTGGCCTTCTTGAGCTATGGAGATTTGATTGTAGCCTGAATACCCATCTAGAAAACAATGCCAACCCTTACCAGGGAGACGATCTAGCATCTGATCCATGAACGGCATCGGAAAGTGGTCTTTCCCAGGCCATACATTTAACTTGTGATAGTCCATACACACTCTCCAACCAGTCACCAGCCTCATTGGAACAAGTTCATTTTTAGCATTGGGAACCATAGTAATTACTCCTTTCTTTGGCACTCACTAAACTGGACAGACCCAACTACTATCAGCAATCGGATATATGACTCCAACATCTAACCACGTAATGATCTTTTTTTTCACAACTTTTTGCATTGGGGGATTCAATCTCATTTGATGCTCAATACTTGGCATGTTGTCCGTCATGAGTTGAATTTTGTGAGAACAAATGCCTGGTGGAATTCCAATAATGTCTGCAATAGTCCATCCTATAGCCCTCTTAAACCGCTTTAGTACCGATACCAATGCCTCTATTTTCCCTTCACTAAAGTCAACAACAATGATTACTGGCAAGTGCTATTTTTTTCCAAGAATATGTACCGCAAGTGGGATGGAAGAACCTTAAGTTCCAATTTTGGAGGCTCATCATAGACGGTTTTGCCAGTGGGGTGTCTCGATTCTTCATGTCTAATCCCAACCATTTTGGTTTGAAACAAAACTCAAACCTATCAAGTGCATCAACTAGCTCATCATAGTCCTCAATACCATCACGGTCAAAATTCATCATCACAACTTCTAGAGCCTCAACACCTAACCTGTCTTCAATGGACACTTCAGATTCTTTCTCCACCGTATGATTTACCAACGATACCAACTTAAGATAACTCTCATGCTTCATAGACCTACATATGTTAAAAGTTACCTCCTTATTGTTTAATCGAAACTTTATCTACCCTCTCTCCATATCAACCAAGGCACGCCCAGTAGCAAGAAATGGTCTCCCTAAGAGGATAGAAACCTCAAAATCAACCTCACAATATAGTATTACAAAGTCCGCCGGAAAGATGAATGACTCCGCTTTCATAAGGAAATCTTGGAACACTCCAATAGGCTTCTTCACAGTTCTGTCGTCCATGAGTAAACGCATCACAATCGATTTTGGAGCTCCTAAACCCAACTTTTTATAAATCAACAATTGCATCAAATTAATGATGGCACTTAAATGACACAAAGCTTTCGCAAAGTGTAATATCCCAATGGTATAAGGAATAGTGAAAGTTCCAGGATCCTATTTCTTCTGCACAAATGACCTAGTAGCAATAGCACTACAATGTTGCAGCTTCTCTTCATTCTCAAAACTGGCAGCCCTCTCTTTGGTCACCAAGTCTTTCATGAATTTTACATACCTATGCATCTCTTCCAAAACTTCTATCAACGGGACATTTATGGACAATTGTTTCAACATAGCGATGAACCTGCGATATTTCCCTCTTCAGTCTTTTTCACCAACCTTTGTGGGAATGGAGGTGGAGGTGAAGGTCTAGGCATGGGAACAAGTTTTTGGGTCACCTCAGCTTTCTTCTCTGTATGATCTTTCGGATCTTCAGTACCCTCATTCTCATCCTCATCTTTTTCTATCACTCTTTCAACCTCAGACGGCATGGGGGGATCTATAGTTTGTTTTCCTTTGCGGGTAGTGACTACCATGCAATGCCCATCATTTTTTGGAATTTGGATGGTGTTGCTAGGAAGTGTGCCAGGTTGGCACGGGTTCACAATAGCATACAACTGACTAAACTGTTGTTCAAGTTACTTGATTGGCACTACATGGGCATCAAATTTCTTACCAATTCCAAATAAATCATTTCGCATCTCCTTCACATTTTCATATGTCCCATCAAATATCTTCATCATCTTCTGCATCATATCTTTAATGCGAGTCATACTGCTACTAGCCTCTTTATAACCAGGTGGAACATAGGGCCCAGCCTTCTCATTCATGTTGCCATAGTTATTTCAGTTATAATTGTTATCACGATTGTAGTTCCCATCTTAGACATAGTTTCCATCACGGTTGTAGTTGTCATAGTTCCAACCTTGGTTTCTGTCACGACCCAAGGGTACCCCCTAGATGTAACAAGGCACATGAAACCCCGAAAAGGCTCCATGTAAGCCACTTAGCATATCATAACAAAAATAATTAGAACCATAAGAGTAAAAACGTATTTCAAGTCCAAAATTTTCATAAAGGAAAAACAGAAATCTAGACTTGTTTCAATTAGCCATCTATTACAATACTTGAGTTAAAATACGGTCATAGCCCAAAACATCATCCAAAAGTTAAAATGCAAGAATGAAACCACAAAGATAGTATCCATCCTCAAATCATGAGGACTCACCAAAAAAGCAAGGAGAATGTTCAATTCCAAGCTCTAGCCACAATGGGGACCACCTTGAAAATCGGACTCTACACTTGGGAAAAATGTAGGAAAATATCTCTTAGTACAAAAATGCACTACGTATGATGTCCATGCATAAAATCATAAAAACATGAAAAATAGGACATTTTAGTTGAATGCATGTCATTTATTAGTTTAAAACATCATTTTGGACGTAATGGAAAAACATAAGTCATAAGCATAATCAACTCATAGATCATCATATCATTATAGGAACATACCATAAATACCCTCAAAGTATACTTGTGCAATGCATCAATAAGATCCCATAATCTCACCCACACTAAGTAAAGCTTATTGAGTAACTATAGTTCATATTTTATATTCTTGTTCATACTATCATAATAGGGGATTAGCCTTAACCGACATAGATCATGTGAGGTTACCATGGAATTCGGTGTTTACCCAACACCGAAAAGGGGTTGTCCTACTTGCCTAAGGTAGAACCATACTCTTAGCTTAGGTGGATCCACTAGCTAAAGACCTATGTTGGCACATAGTTTATGGGATAAGCAGATTGCTTCTAGAAACCCGTACTCAACTAAGGTAGAAGGTTTAATTTCCATCTCATGAGATACATACTTTATGGACCCGGACTCAACTATGGTCGAAGGAACCCATTTGGAAAGCCGGACTCAACTATCGTATAAGCTTCCATCTAATATCCATATCCACTTGTGTGCTAAGCATTAATTCTCATATATTATATATCAAGTCTTGACTTAATAAGTGCATATTCATGGAAGAATGTCTTGACACTCAATCCAATATAATTCCTACTATAGCTTATAGATTCAATAGGTGAGAATAGCCTTTCAACCCTAGAATCAGCATATTGTGAGAACACATTTCCCATTACATTATATCCATACATAAGTGTGTACATGAGGATAATCATCCAATAACACAGCAACTAGATCATAATTATATTCACTTTACTCTCAAAGTGTTCATACAGCATATACATAAATCTCATAATCATGCATAATTCTCATACTTTGCCCTTCAAGGACCATATATCACATTCCATCAACACATCTATAATTAAAGCATTAGACATGGATATTAACATGATTTAATTAACTCAACTACTACAAGCATAATCTCATAATATTTTTCTATAATCAACAAACCCACATCACAAGATCATAATTGAGTAATATGGGGGTTTCATGGGTTCTTGGGGGATTTCAACAAAAAAAAACCATCATAAATCATCAATTCAATTATAATATATACTAAATCAAACATTAGAATAATTTTTGAAAGGAACCCATGACTTAGAAACAAACCCTAGCTTTTGGGGAAATTTCTATCTTTTGAAATAAAGTTTGGAGGGACTCTATGGATGAATACTATCCATGGATGAAGGACTACCATACCTTAACAATGGAATCCAATGAATTTGATGAGGAGAACTTGTTCCTTGAACCCTAGCTTCACCTTCTTCCTTCTTCTTCTTCCTTGAAGTTCTAGAGAGATTTTTTTTATAGAAGATGAACTTTTGGGATTTGATTTGGGGTTTTGGAAATAATGGGGTGAATGGGTGTTTTTTGACTTAAAATGAATTATATAGGTGTATAAAACTAAGGCAAAACAACTTCACTTTAATAAGACTTAAACTGGAATTACCTGAAACACCCCTCACTTAAAGTGAGCTACCCAGGTGCCACGAGGGGCTCTACGTGTCGTGGTCCCCTCCGTGATCTTGAGGCAGTAGCTAGGCAACTTGTGCCTTAAGCTCACAAGACCAAGGTAATATCATGAGGGGTCCACGAGCTGTGGTCAAGTCCATGAGCCATGGTCCCTCTCGTGGGCCTTGAGGCAGTGACTAAGCCTATAACAACCCTCTCGGAAGGATGTTACTACTTAACAAGAAAGCTAATATAATACTTGCACATTTAAAAGGGATTAATCTAAGATATATAAATTATAATTCAATAGAAAAATTTAGCCCAAAATAACAAGTGAAAGGTATAACGGCTTGTCATTTAGAAACTTAGTTGATCTCAAATTTAAAAAGACAAGAATCGAAATTTATGGCGGAAGAATCTTTCAAAATAATTTACAAAATACGCTAAGAGATTTTCATGTATTATCTATACTACTACAAGACACATTATTAATCATTACCAACTTCGGCGTACCGAAGCTTGATTGGTTCATGCTTCATACAAACCTTCAAAATAAATTGTAAATTTAATACATTACAAGATTTGGGTTTACAGACCCCAAAATAGTAAGACATGTAGTCATACTTATTTTACAACCAATGGTGACATGATCAAATTAGCCTACAAAATTTCATGTAAATGTACAACATATAGATCATGTACAAGTCCGAAGATTTATGCAAACTATTGATGCCTATATGCAAATGTGATCTACACATAAAGCTCTAAAAACACCGTCTCCAATGGCCAGCTTCAAGTATCCCCTTGAACGTTCCCTACGATAGAAATAACTATCGCTAAGCATAAAGCTTAGTGGTGTAAAAACTATATGTGTGGAGCTACTAGATTCACCAAGTTACCTTTCAAAAGTCATGGGCAGCACAATTGAAACATAATAAATAAATCAAGTAAACAATATATTAAGGGTATCAAGTTCTATATTTAAATATCCAAGTGTCAAGAACGCTCATAGCACCATTTCTCAAGACATCCAATACCAAGGCTCACCCAATATATACATCATACTGTTACACCCAGCATAATCAAGTATCAAGAAGGACCGAAGCCCTATATCAAGAAGGGTCAAAGCCCAATAATCAAGAGAATCAAGAACCATATTAAAAAAGGCTTCCTAGTTCATACTTAAAATGGACAACTTCCATACTTAAGACGAACCAAAAATCAAGAGTCAAGATGGAAAATAATCCGAATCAATAGGCATGCCAATAGTGACAAAATCAAATCCACAAGAAGGGAAAAGTCCCAACAAGAATGCCAGGTGATCAAGCAATCCGTACAAGTGGGCGAGTTACACAAATGTCTTGAAAGTCTCAGAGAATAACAATACGACAATACAACGTGACAAGAAGTAACCAGGGTATCGAGATAACCCTTCAAATATACAAGCAGATAACAAGAGTACAAGTACAATTTTATACACAAACCTTCGATTTTAGCATAGAAATAGTCCAACAAAACCTTAAGAGTTCAAACCGTAGGCCGACCAACGTATCAAGGTCCTCAATTTGTACAAGAGTATATATATAACCTTAAAAATACAATTAAATAACTTCTATTAGCTCAATAATGTTAACATAAAACAGGATCATAATCACAAGTAAGCCTAGCATGTACAAATACAACTATGCTCCCAAAACAGTGAATCTGTCCAGCCTGGTACCTCAAGTCGCAACATTGTTTTGAAGAGAAAAATAGAAAAACTAGACTTTATATCCTTCATGAAAGATGTAGCTATATCTCTTAAGGTTGCGAATAATCAAGAATCATCACAAAATACATTTTGTACAAAATTATATAATCAAAACACTAACAGTTGGTCATACAGGATTTATAAATCAGAAATATAGACAAAACTTGTCCTATGTTGCGTCCCATATTTCGAATCGATAACAACAAAAATTAGATTTTTACATAAACACAAGAGTTGTAGGTATATGTATTATCTTTCCAAATCATATTTATTCACCAAAAAAGGAGTTCTAGAGAACGAGATATTCTAAAAGTACTAAACACTACTTAGCTCAAAAAAAGATTTTGATTACTCACCAAAAGGTAGGATGTGTCTCAACTTCCAACTAAAAGAACCAAGGTTTTCTTGTGATTTTATGAGTAATATGGCTAAAGAAAGTTATCCAGGTTTCTTAGATTGAAGGATCACGAAATCTTATAGAGGAGGTGTGAGAATATATGTTATAAAAGTGATGTTTATCACTTATAGATATAGCTGAAAGCACAGTTGGCTGACCAAAAGTAAAAACAGTTGGCTGCCCAAAAGTAAAAAAGTTGGCTGCCCAAAATGTATACATATATACCTATATGTATATACCTCACCTCCCTTTCAAGTTATAAGTATTTCTAATTAGTATATTACCTAAATACCCCACAACAAACCCTTAAATTATTTTCACAATTTATATTACCCAAATTTGCAAATATTACCAAATTTTGAGTTCCTAAAATGAGAACAAAACATACTGAACTAATTAAGGAATGGTGTATCGAAATGTGAATATCGATTTTAATATTTAGGGGTGTTACAAAGCCACTTCTCCATCCACCCTCAACCACTAAGGCATCTTCAAGGCCACTCCCATGAACCGTCTAAGGCTTCACGAGCCATGAAATGGCTCATGTGGAGGAGCCAATTTGAGGCAGCCTTGAGGAGGCTACTGCCTCCACCTTCACGAGTGGCACCACGACTCGTGGTGACCACCACTGGTCGTGAAGGCCCTCATGGTCTTGGGGAAGTGCCTTGGCAAGGCATGGGCAGCTTTGGCCCTTGCCTTGGACCTTCGCCTTTTCCCTTGGTTCTTGCCCTTCTTCCTTGACTCTAACCTTAACATATAGCTCTAGTTTTCGCCTATAAATTTTTGGAGTGTTACAATATCTCTCCCTTTGGAACATTCATCCTCGAATGACGATCTAGACACCTTACAGAAATAGAGACTCAAGACTAGCAGCCCATCATGCATGCAACATCAAAATAATGCACAATTCAGAGGAGGAAACATCAACTCCAACTCAAACATAATCAATGCATAACAAGGAAGTAGGAACTACATCTAACAATCCATTATGCATGAAAGATCAACATTTATCATATTCATAGGAGGAACTACCTTCTCCAACTAAAAGCATGCTCAACACAATATCATGGAGCCAATATGCAATTTCTATCAAAAGCATACTAAAGCATGTTCATCATCTCATCTCATGAAGTCAAATAGGCAAATCATACTAAATCCGCAACAACATGAGGAACATAAATCATGAAAACTCATTTTCTTACTAAGCATGAATTTCATCAAGAACATGCATATATAAGGAGATCATGGAAAAACACATATAACAGACATGACTCCCAAAATACTAAAACTCAAGAGGAACTATTTATCTCAAGCTTGAATAGGAGTAGAAAGAAAGAGATGAGGATATCAGGACTTTATATCGGCCTCTGCCTCCCAAGTAGCACCCTCAACTAAATGATTTCTCCAGAAAACCTTCACGGAAGCTATTTCCTTGTTTCTCAAACTATTGACTTGCCAGTATAGGATCTCTACCGGAACCTCTTCATATGAAAGACTTTCGTCAACTCCCAACCCTTCTAGGGGAATAATGGATGTTGGATCTCTAATACACTTCTTAAGCATAGAGACATGAAATATTGAATGAACTGAAGTCAACTCATTTGGCGAATCCAACTCATATGCAACCTTCCTAATACGTTGCAAAATTTGGTATGGCCTAAATACCGGGGACTAAGTTTTCCTTTCTTGCCAAATATCATCACACCCTTCATGGGTGAGATTTTCAAATAGACCCAATCATTCACTTCAAATTCTAAATCCCTCCTTCTCACATCGGCAAAAGACTTTTGTCTACTTTGAGCCATTTTCAACCTCTGTCTTATGAGTTGATTTTTCTCAATAGATTCATAAACCAATTCGGGACCAATAAGAGCAATTTAACATACCTCAAACCAACCAACCCGATACCTACATCTCCTACCATACAAGGCTTCAAGGGAGCCATACTGATACTTGAGTGGTAACTATTATTGTAGGCAAACTCTATTAATGGCAAGTGGTCATCCCAATTACCTTTGAAATCTATAATACATGCCCTTAACATATCCTCCAATGTTTGGATGGTACACGCCACTGGCCCATCGGTTTGGGGATGAAAATTCGTGCTAAGCTTAACTTTAGTACTAATCCCTTTTTGGAATGACTGCCAAAGTGTGAAGTAAATTGAGTACCTCGATCTGAAATAATAGATAAATGAACCACATGCAACTTCACTATCTCTCTTATATACAACTTGGCATAGTCTTTCGTTGTATGAGATACCGTAATCGAAAGAAAGTGGGATGATTTTGTCATCCGATCTATAATGACACAAATAGAATAATTTTGCCTTCAAGTGCGAGGCAAACCCACAACAAAGTCCATGTTTACATCTTCCCACTTCCAAGTGGGAATACTTATATTTTAGGACAAGCCTCCCGGCATTTGATGCTCAACCTTAACCTATTGACAATTAGGACATTTGGCTACAAATCCCGCAATATCTCCCTTCATACCATTCCACCAGTAGACTTCCCGCAGATCACGGTACATCTTGGTGGCTCCCAAATTAATAGAATATCAAGAACTATGAGTTTCCTCTAAAATTTGCTCCCTAAAACCATCAACATTTGGAACACATAATCGACCTTTGTATCTAAGTAACCCATCTCCGCCTTGGGAGAAATCCTCAACGGACTTCTTCAGTACCAACTCTTTCAACTCAACTAATAAAGGATCAAGACCTTTTTTAGACTTCAAATCCATCACAAAGGACAATTCGGAACCATTATGGACCATGACACCACCCTTGGTGAAATCTACTAGTTGGACACCTAGTCAGGCCAATTTATGTACCTCACGAACTAATTCTTTCTTTTCATTCTCTACATGAGCCACACTACCCATGGATAATCTACTAAGTGCATCCTCTACAACATTAGCTTTGCTGGGGTGGTAAAGGACACTCATGGAATAATCCTTCATAAGTTCTAACCACCTTCTTTGTCAGAGATTCAAGTCTTTTTGACTAAACACGTATGGAAGACTTTTGTGATCGGTGAAAACATCCACATAGACCCCATATAAGTAATGTCTCCATATTTTCAAAGCAAATACGACAGTCGCTAATTCAAGATCATGAGTAGGATAATTCTTCTCATGTACTTTAAGTTGCCTTGAAGCATAGGCAATCACTTTCCCTTTTTGCATGAGGACACATCCCAACCCCACTCTAGAGGCGTCACAATATACCACAAAACCATTCGTACCCTCCGGTAAGGTCAACACCAGAGCGGATGTAAGTCTATCCTTCAACTCTTGGATGCTTTCCTCACAAGCCTTCAACCACTCAAACTTAGCCTTATTTTGAGTCAAAGCCGTCAACGGAGAAGCAATGAGGGAAAATCCCTCAACAAACCTCCTATAGTAATCGGCCAAACCCAAAAAGCTTCTAATGTCAGAAGAAGTTAGAGGTCTAGGCCAACTCTTGACCGCATCCATCTTCTTAGGATCTACCTCAATACCCTCACTTGACACAAATGACCAAGGAAAGGTACGTATCTTAACCATAATTCAACTAGCTAAACTTTGCAAAAAGTTGTTGGTCCTTAAGAACTTGCAACACAATTCTCAAATGGTCCACATGTTCATTCTCACTCCTTGAATAGATCAAAATATCATCGATAAACATAATCACAAACATGTCTAGGTATTGCCTAAACACTTTATTCATCAAATCCATAAATTCCACCAGAGCATTTGTCAACCCAAATGACATAACCATAAATTCATAGTGACCATACCAGGTTCTAAGGGTCTTCTTTGGAATATCAACCCTTCTCACCCTCAATTGGTGATAACCCAAACGAAGGTCAATCTTTGAAAAACAGCTAGCCCCTTGAAGTTGGTCAAACAAATCATCAATTCTCAGAAGGGGATATTTGTTCTTGATCGTCACTTTATTCAATTGACGATAATTCATGCACATTTTAAGAGACCCATCTTTCTTGCTAACAAACAACACTGGAGCACTCCATGGAGAGATACTTGGTCGGATGAAGCCCTTATCTAATAAATCCTTCAATTGCTCTTTAAACTCGGCTAGAGTCATTATATAAAGAGGAATGGAGATAGGTTACGTATCCGGTAAAAGATCAATATCAAAATCTATTTCTTGCTCGGGAGGAATATCGGGAAAATCATCGGGGAAAACTTTCGAGAACTCACTCACTACCGGAACAAACTCTAGAGAAGGGGTTTCGAACTTAACATCCATCACCTTAACAAGATGTTAAATGCACCCTTTGGAGATCATTTTCCTAGCTTTAAGGCAAGAAACAAATTGACATCTAGGGATAGAATTTCTCCCCTTCCATTCTAAAATAGGCTCATTTGGAAATTGGAATTTAACCACCCGAGTCCTACAATTTATAGAGGCATAACATGCATGCAACCAATCCATACCCAAAATCACATCAAAGTCTAACATGTCTAACTCTACCAAGTCCACCAAAGTAACTCTATGGGACAAGGAAATGGGACAACTTCTATAGACTCTTTTAGCCATCACTAAGTCACCAACTGGGGTAGAGATCGAAAAAGGTTCTACTAACACTTCAGAAAGTATTTCAAACTTCATGGCCACAAAAAGTGTCACAAAGGACAAAGTGGCACGGGGATCTAATAAGGCATATACATCAATAGAAAATACTTTTAACATACCGGTCACCACATCCGGGGAGCTCTCTTGGTCACCTTGGGATTGAAAAGCATAAAAGTGGTTTTGCTTTTGAGCATTGGAGTTAGAACTGCTTGGAGGAGCTTGTTTATCTTCCCTCCCTTAACCTTGAGCACTGAACAATATCTCATCTTGTGGCCAACCTTCCCACAACTAAAATACCTATCGGTACCAACAAAACACTTACCATCATGCTTTATACCACATTTTGCACAATTAGGCCTAGCAACATAAGAACCACCACTATTACCTCCTTGAGGTTTAGGATTGGAAACCCTATACTTGTTGACCCTTGGGGAACTAGAGGAGCCTTGGTTTGAGAACCTTTGCTTGAACCTTTGTCGCCCTTGTCCATCGAATCTAGCATTGGAAAAGTTCCAATCACCAGTTCTAGCCCCTTTTACCTCTCTATTCCTTTTCTTGAGTTTTGACTCCTCAATTTGTTGAGCATATACCATGAGTCTTGATATATCCATGTTATGATAGAGCATTTCCATATGGCATTCTTCTTGAACCAAGTCGGACACACCCGTTAACAACCTACTCATCTCATCCCTCACATCAACAACCATAGATAGAGCATACTTGGATAGTTGGATAAATTTCAAGGTATACTCCTTGACACTCATTCTACCTTGCCTAAGGTTAATGAATTCTTCCACCTTAGCTTCCCTCAACTCTCGAGGAAAGAATCTATCAAGAAATTCTAATTTGAATATTTCCCATTCAATCAGGCCCGCTCCTAGAGTCTTCCCCTCTTCCATAGATCATACCATACTTGAGAAACATCTTTTAGTGGGTAGGAAGATAACTCTGCCTTTTCTTGCAAAGACACCCCCATAATAGCAAGAACTTTATAAATCCCATCGATAAACCTTTGGGGATCCTCTTCCACTTTAGAGCCATGAAATTCAGGAGGGTTCATTCTAGAAAAATCCCTAACCCTTGAAGCAGCCGAATTCACATTTGGATTGATTGGATCTACAACTTCTCTATTGGCTTGAGACGTCACAACTTGAGCCAACATTTGGATAGTGGACCTAAACTCCGTATGGGTCACTTTTTCAACCACGGGATCAACTGGAGCTTGGTTAGCTTGATTAGCCTGAGGATGAGCTCCTTCATTCACATTGTCACCCTCCATTCTTCTTGCTTTAGCCCTTCGTATATTCATATCCTGAAGACACAAGAGAAGGATTAGGAAAGGGACTTTATAGAGTTAAACTCTAAGGCACGACTTAAGAATAATGAAATAAGTGTAGTTTCCTAAACATCTTATAGCCTCTCATTCATACATGTGGCACGCTTTATACTTATGAACAAGACTCTACTAAACGTGGCATATGAGACATCATCCTAGAATCATTCTAACCTTGTGCTATGATTACCAAGTTTGTCACGACCCAAGGGTACCCCTAGACATAACAAGGCATATTAAACCTTGAAAGGGCTCCATGTAATCCACTTAGCATATCATAACATAAAACATTAAAACCATCAGAGTAACAATGCATTTCAAGTTCAAAATTTTCATAAAGGAAAAGCAGAAGTCTAGAATTTTCTCAATTAGCCATCTATTACAATACTTGAGTCAAAATAGGGTCATAGCCCCAAACAACATAATCCGAAAGTGAAAATACAAGAATGAAACCACAAAGATAGTATATGTCCTTGAATCATAAGGACTCACCAAACAAGTAAAGAGAATGTTCAACTCCAAGCTCTAGTCACAATGGGGACCACCTTGAAAAGCAGACCCTACACTTCGGGAAAATGTAGAAAAATATGGGTTAGTACAAAAATGCACTAAGTATGATAGCCATGCATAAATTCATGAAAACATGCAAAAAGGAACATTTTAGTTGAATGCATGACATTTATAAGTTTAAAACATCATTTTGGACGTAATGGAAAAGCATAAATCATAAACATAATCAACTCATAGATCATCATATCATAATAGGAACATACCATAAATACCCTCAAAGCATACTTGCGCAATGCATGAATAAAATCCCATAACCCCACCCGCACTAAGTCAAGCTTCTTGAGTAACTATAGTTCATATTTCATATTCTTGTTCATACTATCATAAAGGGAGATTAGCCTTAACTGACATAGACCATGTGAGCTTACCATGGAATGCGGTGTCTACCCCACACTGAAAAGGGGTTGTCCTACTTGCCTAAGGTAGAACCATACTCTTAGCTTAGGTGGATCCACTAGCTAAAGACCTATGTGGGCTTATAGTTTATAGGATAAAGAGATTGCTTCTAGAAACTCGGACTCAACTAAGGTAGAAGGTTTCCATTTCATGAGATACATACTTTGGGAACCCAGACTCAACTATGGTAGAAGGAACCAATTTGGAAAGCCGGACTCAACTAGTGTAAAAGCTTTCATTGGGAAGCCGGACTCTACTATTGTATAAGCTTCCATCTCATATTCATATCCACTTGGTGATAAGCATTAATTCCCAAATATTACATATTAAGTCTTCACTTAAGTGCATATTCTTGGAAGATTGTCTTGACACTCAATCCAACATAATTCATACTATAGCTCATAGATCCAATAGCTGAGAATAACCTTTCAATCCTAGAATCATCATATTATGAGAATGCCTTTCCCATCACATCATATCTATACATAATTGTGTACAAGAGTATAATCATCCAAAAACACAACAACTAGATCATAATTATATTCTCTTTACTCTCAAAGTGCTCATAAAACACATTCATAAATCTCATAATCAAGCATAAACTTTGCCCTTCAAGGACCATAGATCACATTCCATCAACACATCCAGAATTACTACATTAGACATGGATATTAACATGATTCAATTAACTCAACTACTACAAGCATAATCTCATAATATTCTTCTATAATTAACAAACCCACATCACAAGATCATAATTGAGTAATATGGGGGTTTCATGGGTTCTTGGGGGATTTCAACATAAAAACCATCTTAAATCATCAATTAAAGAATAATATATACTAAATCAAACATTAGAATTGTTTTTGAAAGGAACCCATGACTTAGAGACAAACCCTAGCTTTTGGGGAAATTTTAATCTTTTGAAATAGAGTTTGGAGGGACTCCATGGACGAAAACTATCCATGGATGAAGGACTACCATACCTTAACAATGGAATCCAATGAATTTTATGAGGAGAACTTGTTCCTTGAAACCTAGCTTCATGTTCTTCCTTCTTCTTTTTCTTCCTTGAAATTCTAGAGAGAGAATTTTTTAGAGAAGATGAACTTTTGGGAATTGATTTGGGGTTTTGGAAATAATGGGGTGAATGGGTGTATTTTGACTTAAAATTACTTATATAGGTGTATAAAACTATGGCAAAACGACTTCATTTTAATAAGTCTTAAATCGAAATTACTCAAAATAACCCTCACTTAAGTGAGCTGCCTAGGTGCCACGAGGGGATCCATGAGACCTGGTCATGACCACGAGCCATGATCCCCTTCATGTTCTTGAGGAAGTAGCTAGGAAACTTGTTCCTTAAGCTAACAAGCCCAAGGCAATCTCATAAGGGGCTCCATGATCCGTAGTCAAGGCCATGAGCCGTGGTCCCTCTCGTGGGCCTTGAGGCAGTGGCTAAGCCACTTCTCCATCCACCCTCAACCACTAAGGAATCTTCAAGGCCACTCCCACGGGCCGTCTAATGCTTCACGAGCATGAAGATGAGTAACCCTTGATCTCCAGAAGGGATGAGATCCTTGCGAGATCTCAACCCACATCCACCAGAGTTCCTCAACTGCCACTTCTACTGCAACATAATTAGTGCCAACTCAGGCACATCCTGTAACCCCTATGCTCGTTGTCATTCCTCCTCCCAGGGTTCTGAATAGATTAAAAGGTGATGGTTAGCGAATCATCCTCGAGGAGAAGCTACTTTCAATAGAAGGCTTAGATGGGAAGTATTCAGAAGTGAGGGAGGCCCTCCATTACCATGAGTTTGAGTAGTTCACCCCAGGCCTCGAGGCCTTTACATTCCTACCTGGGTCCGGGAATTCTATACAGCTTATGGGGAGTTGGTACCCAAGAGCAAGAAGAAGGTGAGCGAGTTCAGACCGGTGAAGTCGGTCACGGTCAGAGGTAGGGAAGTTGGGTGCAGTAGTGAATATATTAACACTATATTTGGATAGACCGTTACACTCTTCACTTCTTTACGAGGGATTGCCCATTGCTTAGTCCCTAAATGACTTGAAGGGTTGGTTGGCCCCTCTGATTTCTGACACCACTCTGTTGTGGATAGATTTAGGGGCCCCTATTGAGAAGAGGGACTTGAGTATTGATGCCAGGTTCTGGTTTGGCTTTATCAGCAACACCATATTTCTATCCCAGAACGAGTCCATTTTTCTTCATCCTATAGAAGCTTGCCTTGGTTCTATCATGTCGAGGAGGCGTATCAACCTAGGACTACTAATTTCATAGGAGATGGCCATGAGAACCAAGCAGAGACAGACTTCTCCTCCATTTCCAGTCATAATCACTGCGTTGTACCGGCATGCTAGAGTACCCTGAGATACTGCGATATATATTGAGGTCACCCCTTCATCCTCCACTGACATCGGGTGTATTAAGGCCGGGTACACACGAGAGAAGGTGGACAGAAGAAGAGCAGCTTTGGCAGACATTTCTCTAGAGGTTGATGTTGACTCATTACCTGCAGAGGCATCTTCACCTACTCCGGCCTCTGGGCCTTCAAGTACATCCGCTCCTTCCTCTTTTTCACAGTCCCCAAGTGTTTCCTCCCCCTCCCATCCTGTCAGGATTACTCAGGCCATGATCCTGAATATGGAGAATTTGTCCTAATCAGCTGATATGCGGATGACTCAACTCAAGAAATCCATCCCAAGGATGATTGAGAGTGACATACTTGTTGCACTCACCCTCTTCTAGACTTTTGTTGATGCGTTGACTGTGAGAGTCAAAGTTTGTGAGAGCAGACAGGGGGAAACCTCTGAGGTAGCGGCATTTAAATCCGAAGTAGCAGATCTGAGGAAGGATGTAGACTATCTAAAGTCTACCGACTTTAATTCATTAATAGAGGTTGTTATTGATGAAGATGCCCCAGAGACTTCAGTGATTCCTCCGGCTACCACCGGAGAAGTACAGAGGGATGGCATAGCAGATGAGGAGTCGGATGTAGAGACCGATGAGGAGAAAATAGTGGTGCACGATGATGAGATGATAAAGAGCCGAGAGAAGAGCATATTTAGAGATTTTCCAGATCTGGTGGAGACGCTTATGTAGCCGGTGATCCAGACATCGTCGACTGAGACGTCCACAGCAGCTCCTAGTGAATCTAGCACTGCTATTCCTTCTAAGGTACTCCAAGCACTGAAGCCCCAACAGATGGAGCGACAGCATAGACAGGATCCCCTTTTTGCCTCCCTCTCTGTCTTACTTTATTTTGACTTTTGGACTTGTTTATTTGCATTTGAGGACAAATGATTTTTGTTTGTGGTGGGATGAGGCCACCTTTGTGCATATTTGTTTTGTTTATATTTTTGGGTTGAAATCTATAATTATGTTATACACTGCTTTTTGTGAAAGGTTTGAGCTTGTGGCTCGTTGATTTTAAATTAAAAATGATTTTTGACCCTTCCAAAGAATTGTTGCCATCCCCTCTGTGTTGAATATGGTTGTTCTTTTGCAAATTTACGTATCGGTCTCGATCAATATCGATTACGTAAATAGTGCTCATAATCGAACAAACATGAATGTGCGGCTAGGATGAGGTCAAATGAAGTTGCATAGACAATATGTGAACTCTTTGCATCTCGCTGTGACTAGCCAATTATCAAATCGAGTCTGATGTGATGATCGTTGCACACTAGCAAAAGTGTGGAGTCCAGTTTGATTTTGGTGTCAATGCCTTGTGTAATGAGCTTACTGTGAATCATGCATGATTACACCTAGAATTTGCCCCGTTGGTCCAGTCGACTAAGTAAAGTTATCTCTTGATATGATCTTAGGCAACTTCGAAGAGTGTGAGCCAATTTTACATATACCACTTTTGTGGCCTACCTTGTGACTTGTGAGTATTTGAACCTCTTTTGAACACCCCTTGAGCCTTACCCTTCTTTGGAAGAAAATTGATGAAAACATGACCTTTCTTAATCCGCTACCTATAATCCTCTTGAATTGTGGTTGATCGAATAGCCAACTTAGGCCAAAAGCCTAAGTTGGGGGTGTGGTGAAAAGAGAAGGCAAGTCAAGAAGTGCAAGAAAATCCCCATTTAACCCATGGTGTTGAGAAAAATGGAACCCCTCCATACAAAAAAAAAAAATGAAAAGAAAAATAAAAAGAAAAAGCTGTGAAATATAAAAAGAAATGGGGTTTCCGAACAATCCATGGAAAGTGAATAATGGGATGGCGTCTGAGCATAAAGAAAATGATGAGAGAAGAGGAAAGGAAGTGTTGTGAGCACCACATTTCATGAGGATGGAAGTCACTAAGCCTAAATGACCATACCTTTGCACTTAGCCCCATTACAACCATTGAAAATACATTTTTTATCTTGAGTGAGCTGAAAAAATTGTTGATTGGAAAATACGAGCAAACCTATGGGTGAAAGCATGCATTGTGTTCTTTTTTGTGAGTGTGAGCGTTGTATTTGATTCCGAAACTTTAAAGTGTTAAACCATTGTGCGTGAATATGGAATCATTCTTTTGTTTGAGGGCATTTGATTTCCTTTGTTGAGCTTGAACTTGCATTTGAAACAAGTATAGTGAGCTTGAGAATCTTTGATAACGGTGTGTCACAACTTAAATCTTTGAGTATACAACTGATCCTTGCATGAGTAATTTGAGCCTTGTTGTGTACATTCATGATTGAGTCTTGTGTAGCACTGTTTGAGACATCCCTTTTGAACTGCTGAACTTGAGTTTTACTTGAGGACAAGCAAAAATTTAAGTTGGGGGTGTTGATGAGTCCACAATTTGGACTTATTTAGGTCTATATTTGATAGAATTAGTGTCCTCAAATGTATATTTTGTCTCAATAACTGATGTAAACCCTTAAGTTTCAGGCAAAAAGGGAAAAAGGGACAAAGCAGCTGAAAGAATGGAAAAAAGACTTCCTGAGGATCACCTAAACAACTAGGCGAGTCGCCGAAAGATCCTAAATCCCTCTGAATATTCCAGTGTGGTGAGCCCTCAAGGATTAAGAGACAAATCTTGGATGCTATCAAGCAAAAAGGAACAAAGTGGCTGAAAGAATGGTAAAAAACTTCCTGAGGATCACCTAAACAACTAGGTGAGTCGCCGAAAGATCCTAAATCCCACCGAATGTTCCAGTATGGTGAGCCCTGAAGGAGAAGGTCAAGTTTGCGGTGAAATAGAGAAGTCGGCACGTCGCCAAGCAGTTCCGCAAAGCAGCACTCTATTGCCCAATGCCTCAAAACACGAGAATAATGAAGGCAAAAGCAGAAAGGCGATGAACCAGACCAAAGGGCGGATCACCGACTGTGTCGGCGATCCCGACTATATGCGCCGAATGATCCTTCGTAGCACATATTTAGACAACTTTAAATACTAGTTTAAATTTTTATTTTCGTATGAAATTTCAGATACAACATTTTATTTTTCTAAATTTCAATTAGAGAGACTTTGTTCTTAGCTTTTGAACATTTGAAGACTTCCAATTCCAAGAAATTGGAAGTGGGTGTTGAAGATTCTTCATCCTAGACTCGTTTAAAGTGAAAATAAATCATACCTAGTTGATGTTACTTCAATTTTATATAATTTTCTTCCTTTTCTCTATGTCTAGCTAAAACCCTAATTCTTGGGGTGTGATTTTGTGAATATGGGTTAAATTTAATGTTGGGTGTTGCTTATTGTTGGTATATTCGCTGTTTAAATGTGATTTTGTTTAGTAGTTGTGTTTTAACTTAATGAGATTGTAGTTGCAAATACGATTTCATCTTAGTGTTTTTGGCTTGCTCGATAAAGAGGTTTTAAAACTAAGACTACTAAATCGATAGCTGGTGGTTATTGGGTCATCGTGGGTTCAGCTCGAGAGATTAAATCCTAGGCCTTCTCCCACACTTTCAGCTCAAGAGAGTGAAAGGGCTAAGGCGGAGGCAGTGCTTAAACATGGTAACTCGGTGTTCGAGAGAAACCGAGTTCATTCGAGGTAAGTTGCTTAAGAGAGAATTTACCCCCACTAAAGTCTAGCCTAGTTATAAATATTCAGCGATGTACTATCAATAGCATCTACCCGATAGTGTCTTTTATCCCGTATTCCTATCACATCCCAAGAATCTCGTCTCCCTATCTCATTTCCTTATATTTTTGTTGTTTTTGTTGATTAGCTAATACAAAGCCCCATTGATAATTGACGCTTGCATCACCCTTTAGATTTAGTATTTTTTATTCGATAATGTTTATAGCCATGACTAATTAGAACTTAATTTTACTTTTCTATTAATTCTCGAAACCACTCCCTGTGGGAACGATTCCAACCCTTGGTTGGGTTATATCACTACACGCGACCGTTGGCACTTTAACCAAAGTAGTGTCCTGATACGTGAAGTCAATAGCCATGCATAAATTCATGAAAACATGCAAAAAGGGACATTTTAGTTGAATGCATGCCATTTATAAGTTTAAAACATCATTTTAGAGGTAATGGAAAAGCATAAGTCATAAGCATAATCAAGTCACAGATCATCATATCATAATAGGAACATACCATAAATACCCTCAAAGCATACTTGTGCAATGCATTAATAAAATCCCATAATCCCACCCACACTAGGTAATGCTTCTTGAGTAACTGTAGTTCATATTTCATATTCTTGTTCATACTATCATAAAGGGAGATTAGCCTTAACCGACATAGATCATGTGAGCTTACCATGGAATGCGGTGTCTACCCAACACCGAAAAGGGGTTGTCCTACTTGCCTAAGGTAGAACCATACTCTTAGCTTAGGTGGATCCACTAGCTAAAGACCTATGTGGGCTCATATTTATATTCATATTCATAATTGATTAAATTCATATTAGATTATTATGAACTAGATTATCTGTTTATCATGTTCTCCTGTCATTACTAGCATCGTACTTTAGCAGATACTTCCTTCTTATCAGCGCCTGAACTTTGTTTACTCCCCTAAACGGATTTCCTCGCCTACCGGTTTCAACATTAGGATGACATAGTATAGAAGTTTTCTCCCTGTTTCCAGTGTGCTAATAAACTAGAAATCATGATTCAAATAATTCTAATACATAATGACTAACATAAATTTATTCAATCATATATATGATATTCAGGAATATATGAAATTAGTTACGCATATTTTTTGAACAATATACCTTTGCTTCTTGCTTAGCCATGCTATCTGAAATATCTGATTGGATTTCAGATTTATCCATTAACTTTTAAGTATTTAGTATCTTGAGAGAGTTTTTGAAAGGAGAGTTTTATATATTAGGCATTGCCTGCCTTTTCATTTACATATGCCTTCCTTTATATAGAAAGGATTTGCTACTTTACAACCTTTTAAAATACTACACGTACATACAACTTAATAATGTACCTATATAGTATAATAATGTGCCTAATAATATAGTATGACACATCTACTTATGACACACCATACCTACTACTTATGGCACACCATACCTTACTGTACACTTGTACACCTACTTTATGACATATCATACCTTACTTTACACTTGTCCACCATTCCTATCTACTTACTTTAATATGCACATGCATAATAATGCATACTTGACTAATTTACATCTTATCTACATCTTTTTGACTACTTTACGTTATTTACTTTATCTTTTTTGTCACTTTGTCTGCTATTTGCATCTTATCTTCATCATCTTCTTTTACTCTAAATCAACATCTGGAATTATATTATCTTCACCGTTACATTTCGAACATATGTGATCAGGATATTTATGTCCAATTAATTTGCAATATCTGATTAATAACCCTATCGAAATAAATCCTGTCTTTAGTGCTCTCGTCGTAGGTCGTTCTTCTGACTTAAGTAATGACAAAATCCATCTCTGGACTTCATCCATATCTGCTTTCCTTAGCTCCCGTGAATTGGAATAAATCATTAACTGATATCTTGCATAGTAACTCCATATGGCGTTTCCGTTTAAATAATTATTTGCTAGCTCTTGTATGGTAGTTGATATACCAATTATTCTTTTGTTGGCATAATAAATTGGTATCTTTATTTTGCATATCTTTTCTTGTTGTCCGATGTCCTCGGGTATAATCATATCTTTAATTAGTCCTATCTTGATAACCTGTATTGGAGGTTTTATTTCCTCGTATAATATCTCCACTGGTCTTTGTATAGAATTTTATATAAAATAAATTTCCTTTTGTAACTCTTTTGTATGTGACGAATGCCTTGTGTAGTTCTGGTATTCCACTAACTTCTTCTCCGTCGTATGTTTATACGGTATTTAACAATCCATAGTTGTAACATGTTCTTACTAAATTAGCGTTAGTTTTTGGCTGTGCAATTAACTTGTTATATCCTTGTAACTTTTGTGTCAAATAATCCTGGTTTGGTTCTTTTGTAGTTGATATGGGGTTAAGGTTTAAATAAGTTTGGATTTTGTGTATATTTTTGATATAGGTTCGTGTGATGTAGATATATGTCTTTTTCTCATTTTGGTTTTGCAAACTATCTGCGTATGTAGATGTTTATGGTTCTATGGACATATGTCTAGGTGTCCTTTAGGTAAATGGTTTTTCGAATAGCTGGTTTAAGTTCGCATTTTTATGTTGTTTATCGCTAACTTGTTTGCTTGTACCTACAGTTGTGTTTAAACAAACATTATGGGTTTTAAGAAGTTTCCCATCATCTCCTTTTAGCTCTGGGTTTTTTTCGTCTTCCGATCGACGTAGCTCCACATTTTTATAGTCATGCTGCTGACTAGCTTTAGACTTCAAATTATCTTCATTAGTCTTTAGCTTTTGTATCTCGTTGTCCATACTATCCACTTTTGTACAAAGTGTAGTAATGGTTTTGAGTATCTTTTCAATTGTATCTTCTTCCTCAGTCTTAGTGTGAGTAGCTTTGTCGTGATAGGTAGTCTGCAATAACATTCTTATCAGTTTTTATTACTTCAATTGTAAATGTAAAATTTAATATATTTAATACTAATCTCCTTATTTCTTTTGTTGTTACCGAATCTTGTATTTTTTTTGTTAGCCACCATTTTACTTGTGTATTATCTGTTCTTATAATAAATTCGTTATATACAATATATGGTTCAAATGATAATAAACATTTATATACCGAATATAATTCTTTCTTATTTATTTCCCACCTTATTTCTACATTAGTAAATGTTCCTGAATAATATCTACAGTGATGCTCTATTTTTTCTTCTCCATACCTATATTTTAATACTCCTCCATAACTTTTTTCACTGGCGTCTAATTCTACTATATAAGTAAATTTTTTATTTTCATCCGAAAAATATAGTTTAGGTAGGTTCTTACATAATAATTTTATTTTTTGTATTTGTGTTTAATCTTTCTTATCAAATTGGTATTCTACATCTTTCTTTAATTTTTGTTGTAATGGTTTTAAATTCTCTGCTAATTTTGGTATGTATTCTCTTACTTGGTTTACTAGTCCTAGAAATGATTGTAATTTCTTTTTCGTATCTAGTTGTTCTTTTGAGTTAATTATTTTTTGTACTATATGCGTTTGCATTTTTATTCCATTTTTATCTATTTGTATTCCTAGAAATTATATTTGGCTTTTCATTATGTCTGCTTTCTTTTTACTTAGGCTTATGTCTGAATATTCTATAATATGTATGAATTTTTCTAATAATCTTATGTGTTCTTCTTGGGTTTTAGAATATAGTAATATATCATTAATATATACTACACAATTTTCTAATTGTTTAAAATAGTTATCCATAAAGAGTTGGTATCTACTTGGTGCTTTTTTATATCCAAATGGTAATACATTCCATTCGTAAAATCCTTGTGGTACAATGAATCTTTGTTAGTTTTTAGATTCTTCTTCTAATTTTAAGTGATAAAATCCTGATTTACAATCAAATTTGCTAAAATAATTATATCCTTGTATTTGTCTTATCTTTATTATTTTATTTGGTATCGGATAGTTATATGTCTTAGTTTTTGCATTTAAATTTCTATAATCAATAAACATTCTACTTTTTCCTCTTTTTTGTTCACTATGTTTATTTACGATAAATGTCGGGCTTGTGTGCTTACTATTGCTTTAATTTCTTGTATATACCCTTTTTCTAGTAATTCATTTATATGCATCTTAAATTCGGTTAAATCATTAAAGTTATACTTTAATGGTTTTTGGGTTATTATATTATTATTATCAATTAGCTAAATTTTTACTTTTGTTTTATGTTTCTCCCATCCTTGTAAAGGATCCTCACTATATAATAATTTTAACTTATCCCTAGTTTAAAGTTTTCCTATTTTAAAGTTTCCTAGTTTAAAATTTGCCAGTTATTATTTCCATAAAAGTAGGATTTTTGAATCTCATCCTATTTGGATAGGTTTTTCCTATATATAGGGGTTAATTTTATTATTTTAAGAACATACATGATTTAATATTATTTGAGAGGTTTCTCTTCTTTACACCTTTGTGCGTGGTGACTATGAATTTATATTACAACCTTCAAGAACAATTTTTAAGAGGTAAGATTAATTCTTAATTTGATATCTTTGGTTTCTATTCTTAAATTAAAGAAGGTGATTAGTCTTATACTAATTATTTTCTCTAATTTCTTCGTAATAGGGGTCTAGATCACTTTTGATCTATGTTCTTGAATTGACTCTATTAGTATCATAATTAGTCTTAATCCACTAATTTTGAATACTAAGGTCAGTTAGGGTTCTTAGCACTTTATCTTAAAATTGGGGATTTTATTCTCGAATTTCACATATCTTTCAATTTCTATCTTTAATCTTTATAATTTCACTTCCGCATTATTTTCTTGTTTATTTTGGTAATTAACTCGATTCCTATCACGAAGTCTTTAAATCTCGAATTCGTCTCTATACAACATTCACAAGAGGCTAGGGAAGTAGTTGTTCATTTGAGCTAAGGTAATATTCGTACACTTGAAGTCCTCAAATCCTGGATTTGACTCTCCTGGTCTATGATCTCAACACTAATACCAAAATGATAAATTACATCCTTAAATATGTTGAATCTTCTCTAATTTGATTGTAAGAGTTTCTTCATTTTTTTTTCTTAGCATAGCATCATACTTGCTCATATTCAACTTTGTCCATGATCAAATTACGTGTGCTGCAAATATTTTTGTTACAGAGCATTTGTTGTGATTTTTTAAAATAGAAAATCTTATGAGAGAAACCATAATGTGGGACTGACCTTCAGAAGTTACATTTTATTACCATAACGACTATTGTTCATTTTTGTTTTCTGGGTCCATTAGTATTCTATTCAGGCGCTTTAAAACTTCTTTGTTCAATCATATTTTCTATTTCGTGGAGGCTAAATGAATGAGCTGAAACCCAACTCTCTTAAAGCTTTATCGAGATAAAGCTTATAATATGTTGGATTACCTTAAAGTGTACATATTTTTTTTAAAAGAATTGACACTTACTAACACGAATAATGGGTACGTCGGTAAATTATTTTTGGTCATTGATAATATCCTAAAGAAACTAAGATCTTCATGATTTTTATTCAATGTATTTCTCATTAGTTTCTTATTTATATTTTGGTATGGTTAGAATTAACTGTAAGCTTTTCTTATCAATCATTAAATCCAAAAGTTGTGCATGAATTATGGTGTCTTATACTGGAAGATGACACGATTATGCTAAACTGGAAAGTGAATTTTAGTTCCTTTGAATGAGGCAGGTCACTTCAATTACGTGTTTCTTTGTTTAAGTTTTGTATATACTTTTTTCGTACGGATCGTCATCTCCAATTCATATGGGGACTTGTATATCATCTTTCAATCTCGATAATTTATTTAAAACAATCAGATGTAGTTAATGTATATAATAAGCAAAACTATTTGATAATTGACAAAATATAATATTTATGTAAAAAGTAATAAATTTTCCATCTGGAGAAGAACATAATGTTGGTACTAGAGCAAGGAAAAGTCTTGAGCAACTCTTGTTATTTTTTATATTCCATAGTTTATTAAGAAGTCTTTACCGTAGATTTAAGTTATATACTAAAATTTGATCAGTTCTAGCATGCTATTTTTAAAGGATTAGGTCCTATGGCTTCAACAATGGTTCTGCTATCAACAAAACTTCACTATTTTAAAGGATTAGGCCCTATAACATCTTTTCTTGCTTTTTGCCTTGGCTCTTTTATTTCCTCCTAGGTGAGTCTTCACTCTTTATTCACTTTACACTTTTTTAAAATGACAACACATGCTCTTTTCTATTTTGTACTAATAGCTTTTTCAAGATTTTTTCCTTGTCGCTTGCATTTTTTTAATTACCTGCTTAGATAACTGATTCCTCCCAGGTGCTTGAATTGATTCAATTTTTTCAGCAAGAAATAATATTACAGAGACTACGGAGTTCATGTAAATAATAGAAGTTAGGTTTGAGTTTCTTTGCAATTATAATTCTTTTCACATATCCGCTGCTCTCAATTTTCTATGACTACATGGAAGTGCTTTTGACTTATCTTGCTAACTTTTGTGATAATAGTGAACTACTTGGGCCAGGAATTACCGAATTTGTTTCTTCTATCTAGGAAGAAGTCTTGGATTATAAGTGGAGAATGTGTGGTTCATATTGATACAGAAAGCTTGACGATTTTCAATATATAATATTTTATTTCAACTGCTGAGAAAAATAGTCTAAGGAATGGCCTTCAAGACAAAAAAGATATTACTAATTGATAGAATTTTTTTTTGTTTTTTCTCATCTTTAATTGAGTTGCAAGATACATTTAATTTTCTTAAACAGTTAGCCTAAGGTAATAGATTAACAGAACTAGCTTACTTGATTCGAACCCTCTTCAAATCATGTAATTTTACTCTTGCCTCACATATTATTTACAGCGAACAGAGTACTGACAATTGAATGCATTGATAAAGCATCTACTACAAATAAAAAATGGAGGATTGAAACATATGAAGACGAGTGAATTTTCAAGTTGGAAAGAGTCAATTATTGAAAACCTATTTAGATTCTTTAATTATGCTGCAGTTCTAATTTCATTAGGTAAGTTAAGCTTATTTTTACGCAATTTCATAGAAGGAGCATTGTTATTGGTAAAATCATCTTTAGAATTATTTTTTTCAGTAGTATATTCTGCTTATACTGTGTAATTTCACTTTAACTTTGTATGTTAAGGAATATATTTTTTCGACTAATGTACATTAACTAATATGTATTCTGAATACTATACGAGGATTTTAACTTGCTCCGTATATATTTCTTGAGAAGAACAAATCATTATTATGTTGCCGTTTTCTCAAAATAGGCAGCATTGTAGCTAATTTGAGCTTTCTTATTATTTAGAAAGTGATTTCTTTTATCTCCCGTAAAGATTTTAATTCGATGTTAACATAGCATGACATATGATTTCCAGTTCTTTTCTCCTTCTCCATCTTGCATTCTGTCCTTGATAAGAACAGTAAAATTAAGCATTGATACATATGAAATGACTTCAAAATTTCATACAAATATTTTTTATATTTACCTATTTTGATGTTTATGCTCTCTTCGATTTGCAAGATAAATGATAAAAGATATATAATGCATTATGATATGTCCACCCGAATGACGACATATTCAGTTATTGTACTTTTAATATATATATATATAAATCGAGAATACACAGTACTTTAAAAAATGACCTTAAAGTTTAGTCGGTACTTAATATTTGAGGTAGTCTTCAAGGAGTTTATGTATATAAAATCCTATTGTAATTTAATAACTTCGTCGGATCCAAATATGTAAGTAACTCCTCATTTGAATGTTTACAGAAGTTATCTTAGCTGGAATTTGGTGTAAGGCAAGTATTTTTGCATGGATACATGATTTTGTGTTCCTTTTGTTGATCTTGTAACTTATTTGAAGAGCTTTGTGGTGAAGTTTAAAAAGATTCAAAGATATTTGGAACTTCCGTCAAGATATTGTTCTTTAGTCGAATTTTTGAGAAGTTGATCATATTTTGAGTTATTTTCTCATTTAAGAACTGATGTCATTTCTGATTTGAAATTTATTTTATAGCTAGTCTAAGAAATTCTCTAAGAAGGAGTTGCAAAGACTATTCAACTTCTTTGTGTGTGGCATCTACTAGGAGTTGAATTGAATCATCAGCTATATGTTATGCTAAAGGTTTCACACTTTTGTAACTGAGTGTAGTTAAATTAATTTTTACAGAATAAAGTTTCAAGAGCTACCAGAAATTTCAGAATTACAGTACATTGCTTTAGTTCCATTCCTTCCTTAACTAAAATCTATATGTTGCTTTTAATTAAGTTCAAAGTGTCAAGGTTTACCCTGACTAAGATTATTTGAAGAAAAATTTGACATATGAATTTAACTTTTCTAATTTTCGTTAATTAATTTTTCTTATAAGATCTCCATTGGATATCTTTCAATTATATTAGATGGAATTCTGCTACCTGATGGAATCATGTTGATAACTTTTATTTCGCCGGTCGACAGTGAACATTGAAAACTGAGCCCAAATTCACTTAATGAATAGTTTCCTCTGAGTCAATCATAATAGCTTTTGGTACGATGCATTTTTTGATACTTGCCTTTGTATATGAATACTTTAATGATATTGAAGGAAGGAACATGAATTTTGGCTTTGGATTATATTTGGTTTTTGGAACTAGTAGCTAGTAGTGACAACAGAGATAGATATTTTTATCAGGTACTGTTTTTTTAATTCTAGCTTCTGCATAAGTGAAGTTCTACTCTTGATTATTTAGTTTATGTTTTCATTGATTAGTAAACTTATATTTTGTTGTCCTTTGGATCTAGAAGTTATCCTTGACGTCGTTCATGAGTATTGAAAATTGACTTTAATGTGCAAAATACATGTTGAAAAATAATGTGTGGCTTCTTATAACTGTAAAAATTAGTAAAACAAAAAAGCTCGTGATTTGGGAACAAGAATAGTTTTGTCATCTAAATCATTAAAACTATACTTGACGATACATTCTTTAATGTTCTTATATTTTTAATTGAGAAAAATAAAATTATATTACAAGACTGGATATTTATGAACCTTACTATTCATATAATTGGATTCATTACTTGGTAAACTTTTTGAAGTCTGAAACTATTTTTGAATTTTAAAAAGTTAAAGGTTAACATGCAGGCTCGAATTGCCCTAACCTTCAGATAGTGTAGCCCCCTTTTCTCCTATTTTTCTCCTCTCATTTATCTGTGGTTATTTTTTGATGTTATGGTTAATCAAACTAAATTCAGAAGTTCATGAAGATATAATACATCTTATAATGTTCCAACAAGAAACCCAAAAAATGAAGGATAAGAGAAAAGAACAAGCAGGCAAACAAATGGGTAAAATTTGGATTGGTTAAAGTTTTGGAGTGCGTTGTAGGTAGCATTTTCATAATATTTTTACATTTTCATATTTAAATTTGAACATATTGTTGTTATACTTTTTCTTTTGATTAGTATGACTAGCATTTTCATCTTCCTTTCACTATTGCACTTGAAGAAATTGTTTGGTCTTTAAAGAACACAACATCACGACGTTTAACAAGTTTCTTCTCAACTGGATCATAGTCAAGACCATAACCAATAAAGATACACTGCCTAGTTTTAACATTCAATTTTGACCTTTTATTCTTAAGAGCATGCACAAAAATTTTACACCCAAAGACTCTAAGATGATCATAAGTAACATTCTTACCAAACAAACTTGTCAGGGATATCACCATCCTAAACAACAATAAGAGATAAATTGATAATATAAACAACAATATTAAGTGCTTCCTCCAAAAAACAATCTGGCACCTAATCATCCAAAAACATACATCTAACTCTCTTAACTAGAGTTTTGTTCATCCTCTCTACTAAACCATTTAACTGAGGAGTCTTTGGAGGAGTTTTTTCTTTATGCCGAATATCCTTCTCTCTGCAATTTATATCAAAAGGATCAATCTACTCATCATCATTATCTGAGCGGATGTATTTAAATTTCTTCCATGTCCGTATCTCAATCAAGGGTTGACAACTTTTGAACACATCAATAACTTGATCCTTGGACTTCAAAGAAAATATTCAAAGTTTAGACCAATCTACTCATCATCATTATCTAAGTGAATGTATTTAAATTTTTTCCATGTTCATATCTCAATCAAGGGTTGAAAACTCTTGAACACATCAATAACTTGATCCTTGGACTTCAAAGAAAATATTCAAAGTTTGCGAGAATGATCATTAATTAAAAGTCACAAAGTAAAGTGCACCACCATGAGACCTTACCTATAACACCTTGAAAACCAGACCTAGAAAAAAATTTCAGAACTTACCTTAAGCAGTGAACCACGGCAGGGTTCACAGACTGTGATAAGGTCCACGATCCGTTGACCTGTCCGTGGTGGGGAGTTGGACTCCACCAGGCACAGGCATTAGACCACGGGATCCTTCACGGGCCGTGGTCTTGACGACGGACCTGGTGGCATCTGTGGAGATTTAGGCAGTAGCCCCCTTAGCTAGTCCCTTAGACCCCCACGCCCAAGTGAAGACCACGAGGACCTTCACGGTCCGTGGTCCTTCACACGGGCCATGGGATGGTCCGTGAAGATAGGCCCTCAGACCACATGACCAAGTGAGGACCACGGGGACCTTCACGATTTGTGGTCCTTCACACGGTCTGTGGTGGAGCCCGTGAAGCAGACTTAGAAACCAGTAGCCACTGGACCAAAGACCACGACCCACTTCATGGTTCGTGGTCCCTTACACGGTTCGTGGAAGTGGCCTTGGTCAGCCCCGCCTACAACTTAAGTCAGGGGTCTTTTGGGTTTTTCCTATTTCGTTGGACCCCTAAACTACGTCGTTTTAACCCTAAACTATGTGGTTTTGGTTAGTTTTAGCATAGAAACATAACTAGAACTTACCTAAGTCAGATTTTTCATCAAAACTTAGCAAATTAGAGCGAGAAAGGAGAAAAGAAGTCAAGAACCCTAGTTTAAGAACGCAACAAGTTCCCATAAGTTATAGCCCTGAAATCAAAAAATTTCTTTGTGGAATTTGTCACCAGGTATGTGGGATTTCACTAGTGGGTTCCTTTCACCCATTAGGTCCCTAGAATTCAGTCAGATTCCTGATTCGCTATTACTAACTAGACCTAGGGTTTCTAGAACTTCAGCAGATTATCATGAATTAGTTATTTACATGTTCCAAATCACATTATCATGTTATTACTTCGTTGCTTGCATGAATTTTAGAATCGTAGCTATGTATTTCTTTAGTTCTTGAATTTCACATGCTAGGTAAGATATTTTAGTATTTTAGATATACATGCCTCAGTCTTGAATGTGTCATTATCAGAATATTAATGTGCATTCTCAGTTTGCATATCAGTTTTGAGCTATCTAGTATATTACAGAAATTCAGTCATAATGTGTTAGTCATTTAATCTATTGGGAGTAGCATAATACCGAGTTGGACTAGGGTCAGTCACCCATATAGTCCCAGAACTACGAGCCACGTAGGTTGTAAGTCCCCTCTATGGGCATCATTTTAGTGATCACACCAGTATGCCTCTACACCTTTGACCGGGTGTATTGGGTCCTCTCGATGAGGCGTATACATCGAACTCTATATTTAGCTCGTGTGGTTTTATTATCAGTTATTAGTAGCTCCCACAGTTCAGTCAGACTCCAATACATTGACCACACTTCAGTACAATCAGTATTCAGTCTCAGCATGTTATAAATTTGGTCATTGCATCTAGTTAGTTCAGTATTCAATATATATATATATCATGTTCAGCTTTTATCCTTGCTTTATTGCTTGTTCAGTTTTATGTTTATTTCAGCTTTACTCTATCCTGCATGCTCAGTATGTTTCAAGTACTGATGCATACTCTGCGCTACATCTTTTCGTGATGTAGGTTCAGATCCTCAGCATCCAGATTACGCTTAGATTGGTTTCCGATCTCCATTTCAGCAGCATAAGTGGTGAGTCCTCATTCTTTGAGGACAATAATCATGTTATCTTTCAATTTTTTGTCTTTTAGTTTCAGTTTTGCTAGACTTAGCTAGGGCATGTCCTAGCATTTCTTGTCAGTTAGAGGCTAATTTCAAACATAGTTAGATTCAGCTTAGTATTTCGAGTTTGATATTTCTTTTGTATTAAACTCTCAAAATTGATATATTCAGTATAGTAAATGGGTATTCCCCATCATTTCAGATTTACTTTATGATTAGCTTCCACATCAGTTATTATTACTCTTAGTATGCTCATGTCATGCCAGCAGGGTTAGCTTGGGGTCACTTGTGATCGTAGGTCCCGTGTCCGCGTCTCGGGGGTAGCTCGGGGCATGACAAACTTGGTCTACGGTTTGTGGATCCTCCTCCGTAGCTCTATACTTAGAATCTTCAAAATCAGGTACTGGAACCCCTCTCTGAATCATTTGACGGATTAACAGACAGTCCATAGATCAATCTACGGTCCGTCGATTAAAATTGTGGTTCCACACTTGGTCAAGAATTCCCTGATCTTCCTCCATGCCTTGCTAGTCCATCTATGATCATCATCTATGAAACGTGAATGGACCTACATCCGTGAATCACATCCGTAGATGCGCTTTTCTGTACATTCCTTAACTATGTCTCTCAACTTTTGCGTCTGAACTTATTCCCTGAAAACATGATAAAAACACATTAGTACTACTACAAAATGTCCCTAGGCACACAGAACTCTTAAGTGAAATGTATTAAAAATACCGTAAACTCACGGTATGTCAACACCCTCAACTTAAATTCGTTGTTTGTCCTTAAGCGATGCACTAAGACTCTAAACGACACTTGTATAGAAGCAAGCAATTCAAGCACAAGCATTCACATGTCCCTTTACTCCGACTCTCTTTTTGAGTGCAAATCTTTTCTCTCAGACTCAATAAGCTAACTTGTGCGGATCCAAACATGACAAAGATCGACCAACCAACACAAAACATACCCTATTTTACTATCACCAAGGTACCAACTTTCCGACAATGTAACTAGTGCCCTTACTTCAAATGAAATCCCTTTTTCACACAATGAATTTGATTTTGAGTACAAAGATTCATTCAACAGTCACACTCAGAAGTAACTTCAAGTACAATTAGTGCTCAATACCATAGGTTTGCCCTTATTTTCACTGCTTAGACTCTCCAAACTAGTTTCTCGGATCACTATAGGACTTTCTTGGCTTGTAATGTAGGCTCAGGGTCAGGTGTGGTACATTTGGATACTCTTTAGTGACTTTCTGCCCTCCTTGACATTACATTAGGCTTTCTACCTCTTTTTGCCCTATTTTTGACATCCTACCATTTTTTCTTCTTTCCCTTGATTCTTTTCAACCATGGATGTGGCATTCAATTTTGTAGCTCTTTATTTTTCCTTGTCTTCTTTTTCTTGCATTTTATTCTCTTCTTTAGCTTTCAATAGTTTTGTTTGCTTTCTTTTGCACAAAGCCACATCCTCTCCTTTTTTTTTTTCTCTTTTTCATCACCAAACTCTTTCGATACCCATTTTTGTTTTGGTTTCCTCTTTCATAGCCACCCTCAACTTATGGATTTTCCATTGGTTGAGGTGCACAATACCTGATGTCGGATCAGGGCCAAGATTGAGGTCACTTTTTCCATTACCACCCTCAACTTAGGCTTTTGGCCTAAGTCGAGGTAAACATGTCCAAGGAGGGACCGGGGCCAACACAGTAGATTATGGGAAGGTAAGTTAGGGGTTTTGAAAGAAATGGTTTAATTTAGGCTCAAAGCATTTTGATCAAAGGGAGAATTAATTTTCATTTGGTTGGATTCTTTTTAGGAAATTTGTGGTCAGAACAAGGGCCTATGATCATTTCCTAGCCTCTAGAGTAGATTATCTTAGCAGGACTAACCGGGTAAGTTTTAGATTGGCACAAAGACTGTTTGAACAATCAATTATTCTCATTACACTCTTGGCACATAGTTTTATTATCAGATTATCAGATTACCCAGTTCATGTTCATTATCATGTCATACTCAGAGCCAACACATTCAACTCATTCTAGTCTATAGATTTTAGCACATATCACAATTTTTGGATAGGTATCATTTTTTTTTCAAAAAGTTTTTGCCATCATGCTTCATTCTTTCTCATGCTTCTACACATACAATCCTAACACATGCCGGTTCAACAGAAATTAAGCAGTCCTTTGGGGGAAAAGAACACAGGCAAGAAAACCCCAAGAGAGGATTATGAATTGGGTTACTCAGACTTCACCCTATCACCCATAATCCATTTAACCCACCCCCAACAAAAATAGGTGCAATTGTCCCCAATGCACACAAAAACAGTAAAAAGTAATGGATTGGGTGAAGCAAACTTGTGGTGCATAGCGCCAACGAACTATTAACAAACGGATGGGTTCGATTTCCCGGAGCCCGCTGAAACAATGCTTGGGTCACCTTTAGTAGTGCCCACATCATCTAGCCTAGCACCTTCAGTAGTGCTCTCAATCATTTCAACCGCACCATCAGTGGTGCTCACATCATCCCTCTCAATAATTGGAACATCGACAATGGGCACAGAATTGAAGCCTCAAGCGCACTCTCACGAACCTTTTGCTAGCGCAACTCCTCATCTACAATAGAGGCTTTTCGAGCCTATTCAGTTTTCTGGTGCTCCCGCTTCCTTGATTGGGCCTCCTTAGTAGTGTCAGAATTTTGGCTGGAGCAGTGCCTCTTCCCACGAGCATGGGTGGGCTCGGGCTATGCATCTGTATCCTCTCTGAATAGAGCATCAAGTACGGTATCATCAATCAATGCAGTGGGTGCAGACTCTTGCTCATCTATGGGCGTAGCAAGGATAGAATCAATGTCGGCCTGGAGATTGTCCAACTCAACCTGGATGGAGGAAAAATCTGTGACGGGGGATGGTTATGCGAGTACTCTCAACTCGAAGGCATCTAGGCGCTTATGAATGGCCTAAACCTTCTAATCCACCATGGTTTCCATCCTCTTTTCCATCCTATCCTAGGACTCTGCAATGGACTTCTGCATCGATGGCTTCACATGGTGAAGCAGTGTGGCCATCTGTGCCTCCAATATCTGAACTTGAGCTAACGGCACAACAGAAGCTCCAGAAGGCAGGGTGGCCGTAGATGAGTTGGGGGCCTGACTAGAGACTTGAGAAGAGGAAGTCGGGGTATCATCAGTGTGGGCTGAAGGGTCAGGCTCATCGCCCTATATCTTTTCCACAACATCTACTAAATAAATACCCAATGGCACATTGATCCACGGCCCTCTACGAGGTGCTGCCATATTTTCTTCATCCCAAATCAGGCCAATATCTAGGGTCCTTGTTGCATGTATCAATTTGTCACAATGCTAGATTGGCACTCCAGAGTCCCTGCATAGATGAAAAATGAGGCACGAAAAAGGATAAGTAGTGGAGGTCTTGAACGCCCTCTCATGAATCTCTGTCAGCAGCATGAGGGTGAAGTCAATCTCGAACCCAGCTACTAATGCTACCACCATTATTGCTCTGTCCTTTGTAAGTGCATTGTCGGCCTTTGCGGGTGACACTCTGTTTCACACCAATAACCTAAAAAACTTGGCCACCAAATTCAAGGTGGCCTTCCGAATACCCAAATGTGGTGAGCTAACCCACTCCACACGCTCTCCATTTACAGCTATGTGCCTGGCCAACCATAGTAAGACTATCGAACAGATTTAGCATTACACATGAAGGCTCCACTCCTTACGATATCCTATCTGTAGTCAAATTTGGCCGTGTTGAGTGCTAAGTGTGATCAGGGCATGGGCCGTAGAGGAATCGGCTAATGGTGGTATGTGATATGTCCACTAGAAAACCTTAGACCATAGTAGAAGTGAGAGGGTCCTGGGCTGTGGGCTTGGACCTCTTGTCGATCGAACCTCGGAGAGTGGCAGCATAGGAGGCATAGAACTCCCGCACAATCTCCTCGCTATAAGTCTCGGGGTCTCGAGCCATCCAATCACACTTGTGAAGCTAAAAAAGCTGGTGGATGTCGAGAATAGTGTGTAAGCTACCCGTGAGGACTCTACGCTCTTCAATAATAAGTCGAGCCATCTTCTGTTTCTTATTTCGTATTCTGGCATCCTAGTAGATTTGCCATTGCCCCTCAACACACCATATGTTTGGCTCCTCAGGCACCAGATCAGGGTCGTAGTTTCGTGGCACCGGGACTTCTCACGAACTAGTGGCGTCTTCAGCTAAGGCATCTTGGCCATGTGAACCTGAGCCTATGGCGGATCCAAAACTGAAGTCGGAAGCATGGGCGGGCTCAGAGCCGGAAGCAGAGGCAGACTCTAAGGCGAAAGTAGAACCAGCCTCAGAAATGAAAGCAAAACCAGCCGGTGACCCGACCAATGTGTTCTCCTCAACAGACTGGGAGTAGTGACTACATCGATGACCACCTACTGGGATGTATTTCGGGTAGCCCGAGGTGTAGTAGGAGATGTCTTCGTGGTCGGTGAAACATATGTTGGATCCTTTTTCGCGTCCATGTCTTCATTAATCAGCCTAAAATTAGGCACCACAGATTTTGATTTGCCCCTTTTGGAGTAGGTCACTTGCTTCTTAGGCGCCATGGTCCCTGTGGATGTCTAATTAGTACCAAAATAAACTCATAACACATTCAAAAATATTTTAGAACTAAGAACGAAGAAAAAAATGAAAAAATAGAAAAAAAATTCAGACAGTGGCCACCTATGGTGGGCATCTACAGTCCGTAGGCTGACCTATGGTCCGTGGGTCCCCTTCGTAGATTAGAGATCCCAAAAAGTTAGCCTCTAATGGGAACCATGAATGTGCAAAATGGTTCGTAGACTGATCTACGGACCGTAGTCCACATTCATGGTTCCACACTTATCATATTGTATGGTGTTCAAACTCACAGACCTGATCTACGATCCGTAGATAGATAGGGTTTGTAGACGGGGTCTCGTGAATCAGATCTGTGCTAGGTTTCAGGCATCCTTCATGTTGACCCCAATTTCAACAATATCATCTAGTCTAATCATGCATTTCAACATAAATTATGCTAGTTCATCATTCTACGGGTTCTGATTACTAAATTCACAAGAATTTCACACAAAACTAGGAACCCTAAGTTGAAACTTGAATTTAGACTCACATTACACTGATTTTATACATTATAAAGACACACAATCAATATCTATCGTCCCTAGGGTGTTTTTAGTTTAGCATGCATTTTCATCCAATCAACTACCCTAGGTCAGACCCATTTTCGGACTTTCTATAATCAATCAATGAATCAAAATTCAAAGTGAAAGGAAAGTCTATTACCTTACAAGCAATGGGAATGGGATGATTCTGTGATGACTTTACACTTGCAATTCCACAAACTCAGACACTGGACCTCTTGGGGAATTTAGGGGTGAGTGAAAAAAAATGATTGGAATTATGGGGGAAAGATGTAAGGTGATTGATGGGGAATTTTATGGTAATATGGAGTGATTGGAGTAGTGGGAAGGTTTAGAAACGGTTTGGGAGTGAATGGACGGAAGTGGGAATGATTTGAAAATGGGGGGATTTTATTTAGGAATGGTCCAAGTTGGGTCAGGCAGAACTAGAATTTGGACCCACAACACCCCGTCTACGGTTCGTGGGTCGATCTACGGTCTGTAGATGGGGACCGTAGATCACATCCATACTTAGACAATTTAGAAATATGGGATCTACGGACACCATTCACGGTCCGTGGAACAAACCACAGATTGTCGAAGGGGTCCGTAGACCTCTACACCAGACCTTTTTGTGTAGATTCTGCTTTTCAGCCCTACCCATGTAGCAACCATTAGCCCTTTCTTTTTACATTTTCTGGGCACTTTTTAGACATGAACCTTATGCTATGTCTGGCCAACACTAAAACAAAAATAAAACAACTATCTAAATGCGTACAGAGAAGCAACTAAACAAAGAAAACTACTACATGGAAAACAAGAACCTATTGTTGGATAGATTTTACATCTTGGGTTGCCTCCCAAGCAGCGCTTGATTTAACGTCGTGGCACGACGTAGGCCTCTTGATTACTCAGACTTCATCAAGATAGTAGGCCTCAACAACTTCTTGCACACTTTCTGCGTTTCCTAGATAGATCTTGATCATTTGCCCATTTACCATGAACTTTGTTCCTTCACTGTTCTCAAGCTCAACTGCTCCATGGGGGAGCACTTTTGTGAGCAAAAATGGCCTGGTCCATTTGGACTTGAGTTTGCTTGGAAACAAGCGCATCCTAGAGTCGAATGGAAGCACAAGATCACCCATAAAAAATTCTCACTTTTTAATTCTTTGATCATGATACCTCTTCATCTTCTTTTTGTACAAGGATGAACTTTCATAAGCTTTTAGGCGAAACTCATCAAGCATATTCAAGTCATTCATTCTTTGATTAGATGTGGCGCCCCAATCCAAATTTAGCTTCTTCATCGCCCACATAGCCTTATGCTTTAGCTCTACCTGTAAATGGCAAGACTTCCCATATACAAGTTGTTAAGGAGACATACCTATGGGAGTCTTGTATGCAGTGCGATAGGCCCATACCGCATCATCAAGCTTCCTAGACCAATCCGTTCTATTAGCATTCACAGTCTTCGCCAAAATCTGTTTGATCTCTCTATTAGACACTTCAACTTGCCCACTAGTCTATGGATGGTAAGGAGTGGCTACGTTGTGGCGGACACCATATTTCTCAAGTAGCGCCTTGAACAACTTATTACAAAAGTGGGAACCTCCATCATTGATAATCGCTCTCGGTGTACCAAATCTAGAGAAGATATTATTTTTCAAGAATGCGGTGACACTTTTACCTTCATTGTTGGGGAGCGCAACTTCTTCCACCCATTTCAATACATAATCAACTACAACAAGAATATACTTCATCCCATTTGAACTCACAAATGGACCCATAAAATCAATGCCCCATACATCAAACAACTCTCTCACCAATATAGGATTCATAGAAAGTTCTTGCCTCTTTGAAATCCCTCCTTCTCTTTGGCAACGGTCACAAGACTTGGCGAAATAATAAGCATCTTGGTGGATGGTAGGCCAATAGTACTCACACTGCAAAATCTTCTGCATAGTCTGAATACCACTATGATTCCCACCAATAGGCGAGAATGACACTCCTCAAGTACACTCAACATCTCAACCTCGGGTACACATCGACGAATAATTCCATCACCACAACTACGATACAAGTAAGGCTCATCCCAAAAGAATTTCTTCACATCATGCATAAACTTTTTCCTTTGGTGAAAAGACAAATCCCGGGGAACCAAATCGCTTGCCAAATAATTAACAAAGTCTGTGAACCAAGGAATCAGATCATGAGAAACAACCAATAACTGCTCATCTGGAAAAGCATCATTAATTTCAACCCTATCACCAAGCTTTAGCATAACCTCTTCCTCTAATCTGGACAAGTGATTGGCAACTTGACTTTCGGTCCCTTTTTTATATTTTACCACAAAATCAAACTCTTGCAGCAACAATACTCATCTAATCAACCTCGATTTTGCATCCTTCTTCGCCATCGAATATGTCAATGCAAAATGGTCAGTATGCACTATGACCTTAGTACCAAGCAAGTAGGATCGAAATTTCTCGAATGCGAAAACCACCGCAAGAAGTTCTTGTTCAGTCACAGTATAATTCTTCTGGGCCACATTTAAAGCTTTGCTAGCATAGTAAATAGAATGAAGAAGTTTCTCTCTCCTCTGTCTTAATACTACACCAAGCGCCACTCCACTCGCATCGCACATTAGCTCAAACAGTTGTCCCCAATCCTGTGAAATAATGATAGGTGCAGTAACCAACTTCTCCTTCAACTCTACAAATTCTCTCAGACAGGCATCATCAAAATCAAACTTATACTCCTTTTCGAGCAGTTTGCACAATGGATGTGCAATTTTAGAGAAGTCTTTAATGAACCTCCTATAGAAACCTGCATGCCCAAGAAAACTTTTAACACCTTTTACAGAGATAGGTGGTGGAAGCTTTTCTATTACCTCTACTTTTGCTCTATCAACCTCAATGCCCTTCTCAGAAATCCGATGACCCAAAACTATCACTTCTTTCACCATAAAGTGGCACTTCTCCTATTTTAGAACCAGATTGCAGTCTTCACACCTTTTGAGCATCTCAACCAAATGATCCAGACATCAATCAAAAGAGTCATCTACCATAGAGAAATCATTCATAAATACCTCAATAGTGTCCTCCACCATATCAGAGAATATCGACATCATACAACGCTGGAAGGTCTCTGGAGCATTGCACAACCCAAATGGCATCTGTTTGAAGGCGAAAGTTCCATAAGGGTAAGTGAAGGTGGTTTTCTCTTGGTCTTCCGTGGCTATAGAAATCTAATAGTAGCCCGAATAACCATCAAGAAAGCAATACCAACCCTTACCTGCAACTCTATCCAACATCTAATCCATGAATGGCATAGGGAAATGGTCCTTTTTTGTCCAAGCATTTAGCTTTTGGTAGTCCATGCAGACTCTCTATCCAGTTACTGGCCGCATCGGAACAAGCTCGTTTCTCTCATTAGAAACCACAGTAATCCCACCTTTTTTGGGCACACATTGAATAGGACACACCCAACTACTATCTGCAATGGGATAGATAACTCCAACATCCAACCACTTGATGATCTCCTTTTTAACTACCTCCTGCATAGGCAGTTTTAATCTTCTCTGGTTCTCAATACTAGGCTTGTGATCTAGCATGAGTTGGATTTTATGAGAACAGATACCAGGAGGGATCCCAATAATGTCCGTAATAGTCCACCCAATAACTCGCTTGAACCTCTTTAACACAGAAACTAACCACTCTACTTGACGCCTATTCAAATCTGCCGCAATGGTGACCGGTAAGGTATCATCTTTTCCCAAGAATACGTACCTCAAATGTGATGGTAGAGCCTTAAGCTCCAATTTTGGCGCCTCCTCAACAGACGGTCTTGCGGGTGGGGACTCACGATTTTTCATGTCTAACCCCAGCTTCTTTGGTTTCAAATGATATTCGCATCGATCAAGTGCGGCGACCAACTCATCATACTCTTCAATACCATCACTCTCAAAATTCATCATTTCCGCTACTAGTGCCTCAATACCCAGTCTCTCTTGAATGTGCACCTCAGACCCACTCTCAACTCTATATGTTATCACAGATACCGATTGGAGCTCACTACTCTGCTTCACAGACCTATAATATTGAAATTTCCCTCTTTATTGTTCAATATAAACTTCATCTGCCCCTTTTCCATATCAACTAAGGCGCTCCCAGTGGCAAGGAATGGTCTCCCAAGAATGATGGGAACCTCAAGATCAACCTCACAGTCAAGAATCACAAAATCCACTGAAAAGATGAATGATCACTTTCACTAGTACATCATGGAGCACACCAATGGGCCTCTTCACAGTTCTATCGGCCATGAGAAATCACATTGCAGTCGGTTTTGGATCTTCTAGACCCAACTTCTTGTAAATTGATAGTGGCATCAGATTACCAAGATCACACAACACCTTAGCAAAATGCAACAACCCGATGGTACATGGAATAGTGAAGGCACCAAGATCCTCTTTTTTCTGCACAAGGGATCTTGTAGAAATAGCACTACAATGTTGCAATCTATCATCATCTTCGAAGCTCACTACCCTCTTCTTTGCCATCATATCTTTCATAAATTTTGCTCACGCAGGCATTTGGTCCAAAGCTTCTATCAGCGGAACATTGATGGAGAGTTGTTTCAACATGCTAATAAACTTGCGGTATTTGCCTTCTTCAGTCTTCTCACTAATCTCTCTAGGAAGGGAGGTGGAGGTCTAGGTATGGGCACAACTTTCTGAGTTAACTCCACTTCTTTCTCTGTCACATTCTCAGACTCTCCACTTACCTCTACCATATTATTATCTTTACTAGTCTTAATTTCCACCCCAGACGACATAGGTGGATCAATGGCTTGCTTCCCCCATCGAGTAGTGACTGCCATATAATGCCCATCATTCTTTTGATTCTGGATGGTGTTGCTAGGAAGAGTGCCAGGTTGACGTGGATTTACTGTAGTTGACAACTGAGTCATTTGATGCTCAAGATGCTTGATTGACACTGCATGGGCATCAACTTTTTAACCAATACCAGAGAAGTCATTTCTCATCTTCTTCACATTCTCATTAGTTGCATCAAACCTCTTCATCATCTTCTGCATCATATCCTCAATGCATGACATATTACCTCCAGCTTCCCTAGTACCAGATTCCCAATTTTGAGGAGGAACATAAGGTCCAACTCGATCGTTTCTATTGCCATAGTTGTTCCAGTTGTAGTTGGTGTCGCGATTGAAATTGCCATCCCAGACATACTAACCCTCTCGATTGTAGTTGCCATAGTTCAGACCTTGATTTCCTTGACCTTGGCACCAATTATCCGTATTGGAACCTTGGGCATTTGGTCAGAAATCCCCCATCTGATCATTCACCACATAAGTATCCTCTTTATAGTAACACTTCTCAACCGATGGTGGATTTCTAGTCAAATAATTCACAGCATTTACTTTCTCCGCACCTCCGCTCACATGCTTTAACACCAACCCTAGTTCGGTCCTCATCTGAGCCATCTCCTCACGAATCTCATCTGCAGATTGGTTGTTTGTAGCTTGAACGGCAAACTTGTTCCTCCCAGTATCCAACTTTCTAGTGCTCCAAGCTTTGTTTTTTCATGAGATCTTTTGCAGTTTCTTTGCAATCTACTCAAAAGTGCACTCACCATATGAACCTCCTGCAATAGTATCAAGCATTGCCTTAATGTTGTCATCCTGACCTCGATAAAAATATTCCTTCAGCGACTCATCTCAATTCGATGATTCGAAACACCTCTTATGAAGGCAGTGAACATGTCCCAAGAACTACTAGTGCTAAAAATTGTTGAGTTTATCTTTGTGGTTCAGCTTTTTGGACACTGGAAAGAATCATGCTAGAAACGCATCATTCAATTAGTTCCATGTGTAGATTGAATTATAAGGAAGCTCATTAAACCACACAGCAACATCGCTGGTCAATGATAGATGGAATACTTGCAATCCAATGACATCCATATCCAGGTCCGATCGACCCACACAACTTTTGCAAACACTCCTTAGCTTGGCTATGTGAGCATATGGATCGTCCGATGCCATACCCATAAACAACCCCCTCGCTGTAAATATCTGCATTAAACTGCTAGTCACCACAAATGTATGCCCCAGCGGTAGAGGAGGTAGGACAAGAGGTCTGTTAGAATCAACAGTATTAAAGTTGACCCTATAGTTATCATGCAATCTTGGCCCTGGTTTATCTTGTACCCTCACTGCATCTCTCAATAGATTCTCAGCTTGAATCTGATTATTATCATCACCAACCCTCGGAGGCTGCAACCCAACACCATCACCTACTTCTCCTCCGATAGGATTAGCTGGCACTCCTTGATTATTCATTCTCCGCAAAGTTCTGTTCAGTTCTGGATCGTAGGGAGTAAGTGGTTCTCCTTGACTCCGTATACTTGACATACACTATAGTGGGAACCTGAGAGAGACAAAAATAAAAGGAAAAGTAAAATTAGAAAATATTTGACTAAAGTTCAATAATGTAGTTAAACTTAATATAAAAGCCAAATTCTCCGGCAGTGGTGCCAAAATTTGATACGCTCAAATCACACCTCCTTAAAGAAGTATAAGAGATCGTTATCAAGTAAAGAACCCAACTTGTAGGTTGAGGTCGATCCCACAAGGAATATGGTTTAGAATTAAACTTAATTTACAATTATATTCATTTAGTCAACGTATTTTCAAAAAAAGTAATTAAAGGGGGGGGGGGGGAGATTTGTGAAACAAATTCTGAAAGTTATGTGAACAATTAGTGAGCAAGATTCAAACTTTTGTCGTTACCAAGATGAGAGAAAAACTAGGGTGTACGTGTTCCCCACAAGAACATAACGCAGTAATCCTAGTAATAGTAATCCTTTCCTAGTGTATTACATGCAAAGTGATAAGTTAAGCATCTCTAATTCCTTGGTCTGGCAACTAGAGAATTTCACCCCGCACCTTAGTCCAGCTATGTATGTATAATTTACTAACCCTTACCTTTACCTCATATTAGACATCACATCGATGTGTGGCTTAGTTTTCACCCTCGCACTAATCGACATTAGACTATTAGATAGCATCACACTAAATCTATGTTGATAATTCTTTCCTTATTAACTACCTCCTTGGTCCGGCAAGTAGCAACAAGGCGAGTTTTAACGTTTGAAACCACTAAAAAGACTTCTAAACGAAAGAATTATCAATGCATGCAATAACACTATTCAAGAATTACTTAGTTACTATTCATACTTTTGTTAATCGCTCATGGTTCCCACAACCCTAGTTGTGGATTTAGTTACCCATAACAACAAGAACACAATTCATATTTTTAGATGAAGAAATCATGAACTTACGTAATAAGTAGAAGAAACCCAGAATCTCAACTTGAATTGCAAAGTCAAAATCTTCAAAACGAACTTAGGAAATTAAGAATTGCTATAGTTGCAAGTTAATCTCCAAAGTCAAGAACCAGAATAAAAGTAATAAAGTCTAACCCCCAAAAATGAGGTTTACATGCCCTATATATAGAAAAATAAGTCCTAATTAAAAAGGAAATGCAATAACAACATAATGTTTTAGAACGCGGTTTTGATCGACGATATTGACCTACGGACCGTGGATTGATCTACGGTCCGTAGGTCCTTTCCGTGACTCAGGACTTAGGCAAATTTCTAACTTCAAAATCTTCAAATCTCTAAACCAAACAACAAATCACCAGTATGAATCGTAGATTGATTTACAGTTCGTGGATCTTCCTCCGTAGCTTCATACTTAGAATCTTCAAAATCAGGTACTGGAACCCCTCTCTGAATCATTTGACGGATCAGCAGTACGGTCCGTAGATTAATCTGTGGTCCGTCGATTGAAATTGTGGTTCCACACTTGGTCAAGAATTCCCTAATCTTCCTCCATGCCTTGCTAGTCCATCTACGATCATCATCTACAGAACGTGAATGGACCTATGGTCCGTGAATAACATCCGTAGATGGGCTTTTTTATACATTCCTCAGCTATGTCTCTCAACTTTTGTGTCCAAACTTATTCCCAGAAAACATGATAAAAACACATTAGTACTAATACAAATGGCCCTAGACACACACATTAGTACTAGTATATGGGTATTCCCTATCATTTCATATCTACTTTATGATTAGCTTCTGCATTAGTTATTATTACTCTTAGTATGCTCATATCATGCCAGCATGGTTAGCTTGGGGTCACTTGTGATCCTAGGTCCCGTGTCTGTGTCTCGAGGATAGCTCAGGTCGTGACATTACCTTAGAATGACCACACAAATCAAACTTCCTCGAAGGCTAATGACTCTAAAAAGAAATTATTTTTTATTTATCGGCTAAGCAATGAACACATTTTTTCAACTTTGCTTGTTTTACTCCAAAAATAAAATTCTTAGCCAAACTATCAATCCCCTTCTCACTCGTATGACTCGTCCTTCTATGTCATAACTTTGATTAAGTATAATTATCCACCAAGTTTTCTAAGTTTCTAGAGATGATGTCTTGAAATACATACAAGTTAGATAACTTGTCACCACAAGCCACAACCATCGAACCTCTAGTAAGCTTTCATTGACCAGCACCAAGGGTATTAACATAACCCCCTCATTGTCAAGGTATCCCATAGAAATAAAATTTAAGTGAAAATATGCACCATGCTTGACATTATTGAGAACTAGTTTAGAACTATTGTTACTTTCCAAACAAACTAGCCCAATGCGAAGAACTGCAACCTCATAATTATTGCCCTTTTTCAGCATCCCAAAATTACCAAAAGTATAAGAAGCAAATAATTCTATCTTTGGCATGACATGAGAAGTAGCACCATAATCCACAAACCAGGTAGACTCATAACGAACAAGATTAACGACATTTTCATCATAAGATACAAGATCATCATTAGCAACAATAACAACACAATTTTCATATTGTCTTCTTTCCTTTATTGTCTCATGTGTCTCTTGTGCTTGTAATAATATTTCATGATATGCCCATTCATGTGATAATAGTTACATGTAGTATTCTTATATTTTGACTGACTTGCTTTTACTTTTATCTTTATCATTTTGATTTCTGAACTTGTTTCTTCCCCTATCTTCAATAATCAACACATTGGAGTGTGTAGTTGAAGAAGATGAGCCAAGAGATCTTCTTCTCATCTCTTTATTAAAGACACCACTTTTAGCATATTCCATAGTTACAATATCACTAGGACATAATTAGTCAAAGAAACTTGAAGAGTTTTCTCCAAAAGTTTGGCAGGGTATTAAGAAGCAAAAGTCCATATATCTCTTCATCAAACTTTACACTAATTCTGGGAAGCTAGTCAAGAACACCCTAAAAATTATTAATATGATAAAAATAGGAGTTCCTCTTTATACCTAATGTTCATCAATTAGAACAACTTATTATTTTCATTCTTCGAAGCATAAAATGTCTCGAGATTGTCCCATGAACTTATGGCATTAATCTCATTTCATAATGTGATTTCTAACATTATCTTCAACCCATTGTCTAAAATAGACACAATCTGCAATTGTTCAAATTTTCATTCCTCATCTGTCATGAACTGAAGTTTATTTAGAGGTAAACACATGTAAATGTATTTTTTTTGAAAAATAGAAGATCTTTCATCTCACATTTTCAAGTATGATAGTTATTTCCATTCAAACAAACCATCTTGTTCATATTTCTTCCATCATTCAAATGGATAATCAATAATATCCAATACTTTGATCCCATTTTATTGGGAAATGCAAGGAACCAATAGAGAATATTCGACAAGCTAGAAGTAGAATAATAGCCAAGTCTAAACTTTCTTTTTCAATTTGAACCAAGAGAATACAAACTAAATCAATCACTACGAAGAATAGACAACAAGTGTATCAACCAAACAAAAACAACAAGACTAGAACAAACCAATCGCACAAAACACAATTTTATATGAAAAACCCTTCAATGTGAAGAATAAAATATCACAGGACCAAAAGCTCCACTATTGTCACGACCTGAGCCTACACTTTGCATGTGGCCGACACTCGAGAACCATTATTGGTCCCCAAGCGAACCCACATCCTAGTTGGCTACACGCGGAAGCCTAACTCAAGCATACATACTGAATTAAATTCATTGAATTCCAATAAGGAACTTTAAGAAAGTATGAACAATACTCAAAAGAAAGTAAATACAGAAAACTCTTCAACTCTGTCTATCTATGAAGCCTCTACTCTTATAGAAAGATATCGGGACAAGACCCACGACATCTCAAAACTACTAACTGTAAGGTAAAGGTAAAGTCCTCCGAAATATAAGAAGGCTCACCAAAGCTGACTGGAATATCACATGACCTCAATGAAGCGCCTATTGATGATCCTGAATACCTATATATGCATCATGAAATGATGCAGGCCAAATGACTCAGTACATGGAATGTACGAGCATGTAAGGAGAATTCTAAAGCATAAATATAGGCTTGAACTTGATAAAAAGAAAACATAATTACCTCTTCTCAACTCACTCAACTAAACTCAACTCAAGAATGAGATACTCAACTCAAAGGTACTCAACTCAAGATATGAAACTCAAGGATAAAGAAACAATAAAAGATGCAATACATGGAAAATTTTAAAACAATAGATAATAACTCAATCGTATTGAAGAATACAATAATAACTCAAAGTGTATATAAAAATACAATATAACTCTATGGGAGATTCTCTAATGGACAACCATCATTATGAGCTATGTGATGATACATCGTCTCGCCCACGCTGCCAGAACTGTCCTATACTTTTTCGGGGTATAGAACCTACTACTAAGTTGATCCACTAGTATATTCTAAAAAGCATTAAGGAATCATCTAAAATGTATGCCCATTTCTACCCACGTTGGCAACATGGTTTATGGGGGTTGTGAGTTATATGAACTCTCCCCCATATCGGTGCTCAATACTACTCCCAATTTTTTTATTTTTTTTAAACATATTTTTGTGGCTGGTAGCCATTTTATTTCTCAAATCATCATACACAAGTAAAAGTTCTGCCCATGTCTAAAATTAACAAGCTGATATGGTTAAGCTCTCCTAAAGCATATCTCTATAATGTCTATGTCTTGCCCTTGATGCTTCGGTCGCTTCACGCAGTCCTTCCCGCCAGGGGCTTGCGGCTCCCCGCTAACTACCAACTTTGATGCTTCTCCCCTTTGTATTTGATGATGCTAATCTATCGATGCTTCTCCAATTTGATTTAGCAGCATCTCTATGAGTATCCTTATGCATGTCGTTAAAAGATCTTCTTGGTGCGAACTCTTGAAGCTGGTATTTGTGCTTTTTCCATGTTTATGATCTTTCTCCCCATACTAGGAAATTGTTCAAATGATATGAATGTCTTCTTCTCAGAAGCGTTAATAGCTAAGTTAGCCAAGTAGTCTACCAACTTGTTACCTTCTCTGTATATGTATTGTATTGTTACCTCAACCTTTGTTATTTCTCGTTTTAGCTCATCAAAATACTCTGCTAACTCCCATGGCACTTTCAAAACTTCCCTAATAATTTTCACCATTAACAAAGAATCTGATTCGACTATTAGCTTCTCCACCTTCTTAGCAACACAATATTTTATTGCCTCTAGAATAGATATTAACTCTGCTTCAACATTTGTCATGATCCCTATGTTCTCCGTTGCAGCATATATTAAATCCCCATGATTGTTCCTCAAACAAAATCCATATGCATTGCTTCCAGTATTTCCTCGGCTTGCGCCATCCGTGTTGCACTTCATCATTCCTTCTTGAGGTGCTTCCCATCTAACTATACAATGGTACAACCTTGGTTTGTAAGTGCTTGCACTCCTAAGCATCGCCTCCCAATTCTTCCCGGTAACTTTACTCCATGAATACTTCTTTTTAATCATGAATTGAATGTTTTGGAGCACTTGATTGATCATGTTTTACATAGAAGTATCTCCCCCGTGTTTTCTTAAGTTCCTTGTTCTCCATAGGGTCCATACAATCAGTGATGGTATCACCTTGTATATTTCCTTCACTTTACATGGAGCCTGAGTATACCACCAACTCTTCATAACATGATGTAAATGTTTTCCTTCAACTACTATACCTGCAAAATTAGTGAAATGCTTCCATAGCTAAATAGTTACGGGAGCTATTAGAAATAGATATTCCATGGTCTCTTGATGATATTGCTCACAACACCAATATCTCAAGACCAAATTTATCCTCATTCTTTGCAAATTATCATCCCTGGGACTCTCCTTTTGCATACCCTCCACAGAAAGAAATTAATTTTGGAAGGAATCTGTTTGTTCCAAATGAATTTGAGAATCTCCATTTCTCCTCTTCTGTATCTCAATACCTCCCAAGCCTAGTTAACGATAAAACTCCCACTAGTATTTCCCATCCACCATGCCCTATCTCTTCCCATTTCTACTAAAATAGGGCTGATATTATCAATGATGTATTGTACCATCTCCTCCGATACATACTAATTTAGTTTCACTTCATCCCAAACCCCTTCTTTTATGAACTCTTCACTTCAATCTCTTTGTCACTGTGATTTTATTCCTCCAGGTAATATAAGGCTCCTTTCTTTGTCCAATTGTCAAACCAAAAACTTTCTTCGCCATTTCTAATCTGCCACCATATATTATGTTTCACCTCCTCTCTAATTTGAATCATTTTCCTCCAAACATGAGATATCCCTGACCCTTGAGCTATGACTGGATGCTTCTTCTTACACTACTTATTCCACATATTATGGCTCCACAATGAATCTGATGACGTTTGAAAATTCCACCATAATTTCGTAAAAAGTGAGTCAGCAACTGCGTGTAATGATCTGAATCCAATTCCCCTTTCTGCCTTTGGTATACATAGATCTTCCTACACCACCCAATGCTTCCCTTTTAATCCACCAATCTTGTCCCCAAAAAAATTGGCCATAATTTTATGAATTTGATCATTCACCCCTTTTGGTGGATTCATAGCTGACATTAGATAAATAGGCATTGATTGTAGCACATTACAAATCAGTACATATTTACCCCCATATGTGAGTAGCTTGCTATGTCAGGTCATCACTCTTCTAATTATTTTCTTCACCAAATCTTCGAAATGACTAATCTTCTTTCTCCCATAAAAAATGGGACATCCCAAATAAGTAAAAAGGAATGAACCAACACCAACTCCCGTCGTTCTCCATATTTTGTTCTTTGTAGCAATAGGCACCTTCTCATGAAAATACACAAAACTTTTTGTTAAATTAATGAGCTGATCTGAAACCTTCTCATACTTATTTAACACTTTCATCTTTTTTCTGATTGATCCTCTATGGACAGAGCAAAATAAAATTGGATCATCTGCATATGATAGGTGATTGATTTTTTTCACTCCATTTTGACATTTCGTACTCAATGAACTGCTCGTCTTCATTCGAATTGTTTAAACTTCTAGTCAAGACTTCAGCTGCAATTATGAACAAAATGGGTGATAAAGGATCCCCCTGTTTTAAACCTCTTGAGGATAAGAAAAATCCATAGGATTTTCCATTGGTTAATATTGAATAACAGTTGTTAGACAACAATCTCCATACCATATCAATCATTCTCTCCATAAACCCAAATCTCCTCATCACCTTTGTTATAAATATCCATGAAACTCTATCATACGCCTTCATCATATCCAACTTTACCACTATATTTTTAAACTTGTTTGTCTTGATGATATCCCTAACTATTTCTTGAGCCAATAGGACATTCTACACTATGCTCCTTTCTTTCATAAATCCCGTTTGATTTTGCGATATGATTTCTGGGAGTACCTCCACCAATCTTCCATGAAGTACTATTGATATTATCTTGTTAATGTAAGTACTCAAACTTATTGGTCTTAAAACTGTGAAACGCCGAACCTATTCCGTTTTAGGAATAAGGACCAGGTTCGTGTGTGTCACAAATCTTGGCAAATCCATACCACAAAAGAAAGCCACTACTATTTTCAGAATATCCTCCTTGATAATTTCCCAACAACATTGAAAAAAAATTCCTGAGTAACCATCTAGCCCACAAGCACTGTCACTATTTAAAGAGAAGACCGCCCCTCTCACCTCTTCCTCCATAGGTGTTCTATTCATATTTTCTTGTTGCTCTGTTGTGATTAGTTTAGGAATGCAACCAATCATTGTATAGTCCTAATTAAAGGTGATTTCCTTAAACTGCTTCTCAAACACTTTCACAGCTGCTTCCCCAATGTCATTCAGCTTTTTGTATAAGACCCCTGGATCATCAATTATCTCATTCAGTTGTAGCTTCCTTTTTCTACCTCTGACATAGGAGTGAAAAAAAATTGGTGTTCCTATCACCATCAGTGAACCACCTCATCCCGAATTTTTGTTTCCAGTATTCCTCTTCCAATTGATAAAACTCTTGGAGATCCTCTTCTGCCTTCATCAGTTCTACCTTATTTATTTAAGTGTTATTGATCTCAAATTGTATTTCTTTCACCTTCACCACATCTTCCAAAGTAGCAACTTTATGAAAAATGTTCCCATATGTTTCCTTGCTCCACTTGGGAAGAACCTTCTTTAAGTTTTTCATCTTTTCATAGACAATGTGAAATGGACTTCCTTGTACCTCAACCTACCAATTTTCCTTTACCACCTCATAAAACCTCTCCTGTTTTGACCAAAATTCAAGAGCCTGAAAGGTTTGCTGACTCTTTCTTGATTTATGTTGCATTCCACCTGAAGTGTACAGTGATCTGAACCTTCCCTTATAAGATGTTTTACTTCCGACATGGGGAGTTCCTGCATAAACTTCATGTTCCCAAATATCCTTTCCAACCTTTTAAATATACATTCACCCTCAATTCTTCCATTCCACCATGTAAAATTATTGCCTGTTAATTTTAAATCTGCTAAGGCACAATTATTGACACACTATACAAATCCACAATTTCATTATGCGTGATTGGTAGACCATCCAATTTTTCTGCAGCGTCCATAATGACATTAAAATATCCCCCTACCAGCCATGGATTCTCCATATAATCACCAATCTCCTCCAGATCTTCCTATAATTCCAGCTGCTCGAGAGCACTACACCTTGCATACACTGCAATTATATATATCATCTTCTGTTTTGATTGGTGTTTAAATTGAATTGTGAGCTGTTGATGTTTATCCATTATAATACTTTTATCCCATTATTCACTCCAGAAAACCCAAATTTTGGATGAACAATTAGATACAACTTATTCATACCCAATTTTTATGTACGCTTCTAATTCATGAGGCCCTATGAAAGGTTCCAAAAGGGTGATATATGCATACTTGTTTCTTTTGTTTAAATCCATCAACCTCTCAAAAGAATTTTGAGTTTTGATCGATCTAATGTTCCAGAAAAGCAGTTTGTCCATCATCATTTAGATATTGAGGGTTTTGCCGAGCTACTCCTTGTACTTTTGACCTTTTCGGTGTTGATGTGTTTCCTGCCAGTTCTCAACTCTTTTGTATTCCTTGGAGATAAATCTCATTTTGCACTGATCTCTTTAATATTTTCCTGTATATCATCCTCCTCCCCATCCTCTCTATTAACCTCATTTGTTTTCGGCACTTCTTCATCGTGTGATTTGCTTGATGCGTGTTCATGTTCCTCCATTTGTTCACTTTCATGCCTATTTGTCGACGACCTTTCACTTTCCATGTTATTTGATGTTTCTGTCCCCAGGTTAGGTGGTTTATTCTCTTCCATACTTTTATTATTCTTAACTTCACTAGCCCCCAAAATTTCCTGCTCCTCATTGTTTCCAGTTCCCGTGAAATTTTGACTATCATTTGTGATGTCTGTACTTTCTCCACCATATTCTTCTTCACACCCTCCCTTGTTGGTTGATTCTTTTCCTTTGACCATTCTCCCGATTTGACATTTTGGTTCCTCTCCGCCTTTGATAGTTCTCTGTCTTTCCCTTGCTTACAAAAAGTTTCCTTTACCTACTTCTTAGTCGATTCCTTCTCCTTGCCTTTATCATCTTTTTATAATATTGGTGTTCAAAGTGCTTCTCCTTCTTCTTGCTGATCATCTTTTCATCAGTGTTTTCCTTTTCATTAAGGGCATTACATTTGTTTCCTGTTTTAAGCCTGTCCTGTACATTCACCACTCTTTCTTTTGGGTTCCATCGTTGAGACACTCCAACTAGACACCATTCTCTACCTTTTCTTGCCCCATTCTCTTGCCATGACTCCTTATGATTGTAGATTTTCTGCTTTACTATCCCCACCTTATCCTTCTTTTCCACCTCAACATCGTCCTTTGTTAAGGCTACTTCTTTTGACGTGTCTACTACCTCATTGTCGTCTTCCTTTGGATATAATTTCGAATGTAAGACAAAACACTCCTCATTATTCCCCTGTATCTTGCAGCTCTTACAATATTTAGGCAAGTAATCATATTTGATGTCAATCCACTTTGCTACTATCTCCCATGTCTTCTTCTTAATTCCTACATTAACTCTCTTTGGAAAATCACCAAGCAAATCCACCTCCACCTTGACTCTAGCACAACTTGGTCTAGTTTTATTACTTGTCGCCAAATCCACTTGCAAGGGTTTGCCCACAGCAACCCCAAGAGAGAAAATGGTTTCTCTGCCAAAAAAAATTGGAGGTAATGCCGGCAATGAGATCCAAGCAATTGCTATTGATGTTTCCTCCTATGGATCAAAAAGTGGATCCCATTTAAATGTTCTCATAGGATAGTACTAGTTCCTATGTGCAATATAAAAGATAGGTTTTGATAAAAGATTTATGTAGTCCTCTATACTTGATTATGAGCACGTATCTATTACATAGTAAACATATGTTCACATCTCCTTTTAATTCACACTGTTTGGGTATGATCTTCCGTAGTTCTTGGATGTCAGGCCACCCATATGAAAACTTTCCCACTACCGCGTATTCCAAATCCTCGTTGACAATCATTTGCGCCACCTCCTCCTCTTCCCAGATTACTCTAGGTTCACCATGCAAATATGTTATTTTCTTACAAGGTAACGATACACGCATAGACGTAATTGGCTGTAGAGTGGCGGCATATAACCTCTCACCAATGGTATTCCCAAGCAGTAATGAAGGTAGAGGTGGAGCAACCTCCATAGGTGGCTGTCCGTTGATCGCACCGGCCATTCCAAAATTCAAAAAAGGCAAAAAGGGTTTTTACGGCTTGGTTTCTCGAGAGCATTTTTTTATGGTTCATTCGTTGAATACTACTCCCAAAATATACTAGCTCATATGTTTAAAAACATGACTCTTTCTGTGTTTTGAGATTATTACTCAAAAATCTTTCCCTTAAAAGGGATGGTACTCAAAATACTCAAAACTCTTTTGGAAATATCAGTTTCCTCTCATCTTAAATGTAAAAACATTTACTCTTGGGAATACTTAGTTCTCATATACCATTTTAAAGAAAATGAACTTAGCTCTACCCTTCCTTAACTCAATGTTCAAGTCATTAAAACAAGTTTTAAAATAATTTGTAAAAAAGCTTCTTAAAATAGGGTTCATGCCGAATTATTGACGTGAACGACTCAATTCAAGGTTTTTAATAACCATGCATAGAACTCAATACTTGGAACTCAACAACTCCAAAACTCAAAGAGTCAATGATACTACTCATCTCAAGAATGCTCGACTCGGAGGGTTCATGCGGAATCATAGGCATGAACTACTAAACACAAGGACTCAATGATACCTCTCATCTCAAGTCTGCTTGACTAATAGGGTTCATGCGGAATTATGGACATGACCTACTCAACTCAAGGGACTTCATGTGTAACATGTAGTAGCCCCATGATTAGGAATATAATCCCAAAATGATTAGGAACTCCATACTCAAGACATAGAACTTGAAGATACTACTCCTCTCAAAGATACTCAATTGATGGAGTTCATGCAGAATTTATGGGCATGAATGACTTAACTCAAGGGTCTAAATAACAATATGGAACTCATGTCTACGACTCTTCTCATTCTCATACTTACTTCCTCAAAACTCAGTTTAAAACTTAAGTGTTGGCTTAGAAAAACTTCTCAAGGTTTATAACTCAAAATAGGGTTCAAGTTGAATTATAGACATGAACAAATCAACTCAAGGATCTCAATAAAAATATAGAAACTCAATAATTAGGAATAAAAATTTTAAGCGAACCATGAACTTAAGAACTCAAATCAACTTATCTCAAGAATACTCAAATCTAGGGGTAGGATCTTAGATCTCTCTTTTACTGATTTGAAAGAAGATGTAGGGCGTGAGGATGAAATATTCCAACACTATGATAGCCTTACATACCTGGAAGAACAAGGTTCTTTAAGAATCTTGAATAATGTTGAAGAAGAATTTGATTAGAAGCCTTGAAACCCTAGCTTTAAGGTAAACGATCAAGAAACCTTTCTTGAGATTCTTGAATTAGTTTCTTGAAATCTCTATGGCCAAGAATTATGATTTTCATTAGTGATTCATAATTGTATGGAGGAATTTGAGTTGAAAAGAATGGAATTCTTGGATAAAGACTTACCTTGAAGAAGAATCTTGAAAAAGATTGAAAGAATCTTGAATGAAGTTTTCTACTTTGATTTTTCTTTAGGGTTTTGCCCTAGGGTTTGAGAGAGAAGAAAATGATGGATTAAAAGATGAAAATATAATTGTTTTGAGTTTTTTATTAGTCAAAAAATTCATTTAGGGTTTTCTTGGAGGTAAAAGACAAAAATGATTCTTTTTAATGTTTTCCCGTTGGCTAATTCGTAACAACATTGTATCAGGTTACTAAAATGGTCATAATTTTTTACTCAGAAATTGGATTGACACGAAATTGGCGGCGTTGGAAAGTAAATTCAAACACCTTTTAACTTGATAGGTTATGAGCGACATAACTCTTTATATTCTAAGAGATATGGTCGTTTGAAGTTGACCCAAGTAGAATCTTACATCAAAACTTAATCGATAAGGAAACTTCAAGAACACTTATCAAGAACTACATCAAGAAATTAAATTGCTCAATATTTATGGATAGATTCGCAAAAGAAACTCATGATTGGCATGTGGCTAAACGAACCCAACACTATAGAAGCTTACATACCTCAAAGAACTAGGTTATTGGCGAAATCTTGAATTTCTTGAACGAACACTTGAACCTTTGAACTTTTTTCCCTCTTGAATCCTCTCTCTAAAACCCTAAATGTTTTTGGGGATGAACAAAATTGATTCTAATCAGTTTTAACCCTTAATTGGGTGAAATTAGAGTTTAGAATAAGTGGGGGTAAGGAAAAGACTAAAATACCCTTCCTATTTTTGGGTAACTTTCCTTAAATGGACAGTCTGACTTCAAAATGGTATATTTCCCTCATACGAGTTTAAAAATTAGCAAACTGGGTGGCGTTGGAAAGAAGACTCATAGATCTTTCATTTGATATCTTGTGGGTCTCATAACTCATCCTATACTGAAAGTTATGGTCGTTTGAAATTGACCCAAAACTTAAAAAGAACTAAGGAATGACTTGAATGAATTCTCTTTAATTCTTTTTGGAAGTCAAGGTGCTATATCTAGTGATCTGACCTTAATACTTAAGAAACTTTAAATTCCTTGGTAAATCCTACTCAAAATGAAGAAGGGTTCGAGTCTTGGTTAAAAAAATTCCGGGGTGTTTCAACTACAATCACCAAAGATTTACAATATTGTTCTCCAAAATTGGTCTCAAAACAACTATCAAACAATGAGAAACAACGAAATAAGATCGCACAAAAATCAGAGAATTAAAGAAGATAATTCACCCAAAAATGAGCTACTATTCACACCCCAAAATCAGAAGCTACAGATCGATAACCAACTCTGATCTCCACCGTTGAAATGCAAGAACCACATGTTGAGAACTCCCAGTTCAAATTAAGCACGATCCAACTGTAAACGAAGCGGAATTTAATCCTCTGTGATACTACGTCGGTATATTGATACCCTATTGATATCAGATATGATTGAACTCTTTTTTTAAGAAAAAATAAGAAACAATGAAGAGAAAATTATTAAAGTCACAATCCTTTTTATTATACTCTAAATTAGTAGAAGACATATTTTGTGATACTCCATGAGCACTGCTCAGTTACTCTTTGATACCAATAAAGTATATTCATATACTGTAATATATTATGATGGTAGAGGGATAAAAAAAGGGTAGGCGCTTAAGTCAGCGCATGAATAAAAATAGATATATGTCATTTTAAAATTTTTTAAAAAAAGGTGTGAAAATAATGAGGCATTTAAAGATAAATAATTTACTTTTTTGAGGTATATGTGTTTTTTTTACCAATAAAAATATATAATGTCGTGTAATTCATTGCTACCATAATTAGCAAGACTACTAGGGATTGCGATGCTGCGTGCATTAACTAGTTTAGTTTGCTACGACTTGTCAATTAGGCTACAGAATTGAAAATGCATTTCTACTAGTATAAAATAAAATGAAAATGAAGACATTTGCGTATATACTTCAAATGAATATACAGATGTAAAACAATTGAGCTGAAATGTTGACCCTCATTATTCATTTGGACATGTATTTTTATGATTAAGCTGGAATATATTTAGGTATGACTAGATGTGTGAGTTGAATTGAAAAGGAAAAAGTGGATTGCAATTATTATATAAGAAGTAGTAGAAAAAGAAGATGTAAACGCAAGGTGGTGAAAGAAAAGGGAGAATCCATCTTTCAAATCATAGTTACCCGTCTTTGCCATATATATCACTCATACTCATTACCGAAAACCCGTCTCATATATTTTATATGAATCTAAGGAACTACTACTACTACATCTTTTAATTATTTTTCTAACAAAATCGAAAGTTTGAAAACTATGAAATTAAGAACAGATCAATCTTATAAGTTCATAAAATTTGATTTATCTCTAATAAAAGCAATTGTTGTACCAAATAATACAACATACCGCTGTTGTTTCACGTAGTCAACACACAAAGATATCACATTTAATTTCTGAATGCAGACTTGATCTGGGAACTGGGAAAGAAGACCATATGTATGCCTAAGTCACACCTACAACAGCGGAACCACAATTTTTCACCGAGGGGATTCAAATCTAAAGACATAAATACATGAAGAAGCCAATGAGTTCCAAAATATACTGTATATACATAAAAATACTCTCTTTGTTCCAATTTATTTTACACTTCTCGTTTTCGAGAGTCAAAACAGTTTAAGTTTTGACTAAAAATTTACACATGAAATCTTTAAATTTTTAAATGAAATTTATATATTTGTAAACTATGTACGTAATAAGTACTATAAGTTATAATAATTGACAATACAAAATATTTAAAAGATACTATATGAAAAATTTACAATAAAAGATAGACTTGTTTGAATCTCGAAATTCGAAAGGTATCACATAAATTGGGACGAAGGGAGTAATTTTAACCTTATATATACAGTGTATTTTTTCAACAAACGATTGTGGTAACTAGTTCCCAAGCTTCACCCATATTGCAGCTACAGGGAGGAAAGTATATATATAGTCGCTCACTCTTTAGCACACATGACTATCGAACTTAATAGTTTTGTGTGATATTATGTTTTATGAATCCCCTTTCCATGTTTCTTATCAGTGTGTATCTTTTGAAGGGAAAAAATGGTAGTTAAACAAAACATATATGGGGTAAAAGATGTATAAGATGAGGGGCAGCATGCATGTTTAATTTGTAGAAAGATTCATGTACTAATTAAAAGTGCATATAGATAAAAGTGGAAAGGCATTACCATGGTTTTGTAGAAGAAATAATCATGTTATGATGTACAGGAAAGACCTGGCTTGAGGGGCAGAAAAAAAGATGTAGCCAAGGACCACTTGCCAACTTTATCTTCCAAGTTCCCATAAGAAGAGTAACACAAAAGTCGGCAAGTCATCCTTGGCTGCAACTCTTTCTTCCTGAACCAACATGCAAGGCCATTTCGTGATACTTTATTCTAAATCTTAAATACGCCTCATCATATAGCTAGTTGATTTTTACTCTCTCAAGAGCACTACATTTTTTGATATGATGGAACATTTTTATATACACACAAAATTAATATTTTTTTTCCATGTCCATAATGGAGGGCCTTACGTGATGAAGACAGCTAGAGGAACGGTCCACAAATTAATGGACCCAGATTTATTTATGTCAAAGGATAAGGTTCCTTTGCCCTCCATTTCCTCTCACCCCCTCAAATTTTGAGCATCCTAACTTACCCTATTTTAAATATATAACTACTGAACAAATTAATTAGAATCTACCTTGTATAATTTGGTGCAAAGAATTTTTACAATATTTAACTTACCCAATTAAAATAACAAAATATATTGAGGGACTCTCAAATTTGTACGTATATTTCATTTCGAAAGTTGAACTAATTAAGGTCTGCTCCAATCTAACACACAAACACATGATAAAGTATTTTTATTAGGTATTTTTGTCTTAATTTTCAAAAAAAATATTTGTATATTCTCAAGCATCCATTACGTAAATAAGTTATATATTCACTTAAAAAGTGTCACATCTTGTATGTATACATATCGGCTTCAATAAGCCACAAATTAAACCTTAGACCTGATTTTGATTAGTGGTTAGTTAACTTATTCATGTAATAAGCACTTGAGTATACATGTAGAAGTTTTTCCAAAATACCAGTCGAATGTATAAAATAATTTATGATCATATTTTTAGATGCTCAATCAAAAGAAATCACAATTCGAGAATTTAATAAAATTTACTAACAAATTTAAGGGTGGAGAATTTATTCAACCTTAAAATTATTATAAACAATTACATGTTATAGGTAATTTCAACTTGATGGTGTAATGCTGTTGGAGAGGATAAGTTAATTTATAAGGATAGCAACATGGTAGTTTGATTTACATTCATGACTCCTATTTGTTGAAGTTTAGAGGTGCAAGTAGTTCATTTTCTTTTTATGGTTCCAATTTGAAATAACTAGTCATGAATATTTTTACTCCCAATTTGAATGGTTGCTTTTTCTCTCTTACTATTTGTTATCTCCAATTTATTTAAACTAATAGATGATACTTTGTAGAATCATACCGTTGTAGGTGGCTAATAGAAACTAATTAATGTTCTTTAGTTTTTGTATTAATATGAAAATCTTAGGTCACACTCACGGTTCATGCAGTAGCCGTTCACTTGGTCACGTGCATGCATATATATCCTTACAGTCCCTCGAAAAGGCAAAACAAAAAAAAAATAGATTGTGAGAAAATGACGTTAAAAGAAGAAAATATATCAGAAAAGGACGTCTAAAGGAAAATGATGACCTCAAACATACAAGGCATTCTCTTCACCCCAAACATTAGAAAAGAATAGCATATGATCATATATAGTCGCAACTACTAACTTTATATTGCACAAATAGGTCAATTCTGCTTCTACACCTATTAATTTAATTTGTACCACCAAGGATCACCTTTATGTCTCTCCAATACTCCCTCGTCCAACAATAGTTATTTACTATATTAAAAATACTTGTCTACAATACTTGTTCCATTTAGAAAATCAAGAGATAATTTATTTTTTGTGTCTATTTTACCCTTAATATTAAATGTTATATATAATCTAACACATCTCAAAGCATTAAATTTAATAAAGTCAAAGGATAATATAGTAATATTACCTCTATTATTTATTATTTTTTAAGGTATGTGTCAAATCAATAATGGACAATTATTGTTAGACAAGAGGGAGTAGTAAATATCTTTAATTAATAGAGAGAAACTTCTCCATTCTGACAGCCTTTGTCTAAAAAGTTTCATAATCAGTAAGTTATTGTAGTACATACACTAATGTTATTTAATTATTAAAAATAAATGTAATGCGAACTTTGAAAGAGTATAAATATTAAAAAGAAAATATCTAGCCTTTATTCATAAGGTTATAATCATAATTGATGGGCATCATTTAAATGCAATATATTTTTTTGGAAAAAGGCATACATTCACCCCTTAAATATGTCTCGAAAAGTCAGTTACACGCTTAAATTATTAAGGCAATCAGTTACACACTTGTACTACTAAAAAGTAAATTTATTTACCCATGAGATGTATAGTACCACTCGCACAATGGGAGGTGTATCACACTTGTGTCACACATCAATTCCGTCTCACTGCCACATCAAATATTTCAAATAAAATTCTCCATGTCATTCAATTGTTTCTTCTTCAATAAATACCACTATGGGACTACTATCATTTCCACCATATTAGTATCAAATCTATATATTTCACCATAAAAATCAAAATAGCCGCTTCATATATCACCACCTACAATCATATCCACCATCGAACTTCACACTATCACCATCGTCCCCACAAAAAACTATAAAAATTCACCACAAATTCAACACCCATAAACAAACTCATCACTAAAATTACATCATCATCATCAAAAGGTACAAACCCACCACCAAGTATCACCACTACCATTGTCAATAAATATTTTTTCTTCTTCACCACCTTCAATTTCAACTTATTTTCACTCATCACCAACAAATCCATCATTATATTTTATTTTTTAATCTCAATCATCAATTTTATCAATCACCAACAAAGCCAAAGATAAAAATTGAATACAATGGAGATGGTGAAATTGGATAAGCATTAAAATAGGATATGATTATTTTAGAGAGGATTCTGGTGGAGATGGGGTGGGGTGGATGGAAATCGAGTATGGAAATAATGAAGAATAAAAAAAATAAAGAAGAAGAAGAAGATGGAGGTGTGTGTGAAGAAGATGTGTGGTGGGGTGAGGGTAGGGTGGTGGTAGAAAGAGCATTTTGATTTATTTTTTGTAATGACCTCCAGGTCATTTCTGCATAAATGTGTTTGTTTCATCGTTTAGAGCGTTCCTATTGAGGCCCGAAGTCATTTATGGGTTGCTGGGACTAACAGCTCAGTCATCTCATTGTTGTTTGGTTTTTGTGTAAGTTTTTGTGTTTTAGAGCTTTTGAAATTTGAACGATTGACTTCGGTCAAAAGTTAGGAAGACGACCTCAAAATGAAATTATAACGGTTCTTTTAGCTCTGAAATGTTGAGTTTGGTCTTGAATGACCCTTTATGTATATCCGAGGCTTCCGGGCTAATTATGAATCCCCTCGTAGAATATGACTTAAAATAGAGCTTGGGTTTGAAACCCTCTTTTTATCAAGACAACCTTAGTTGGAATTTTGGACTGCTTTATTGATTCTGGAATGTCAAATTTAGTGGTGTAGCATATTTTGTTTGCACGCACGGATTCCAAATGAATCCCAAGCACCTAGTCAGAGATTTAGAAACTTGGCCAAACTAGCTCATGTGCATCCCCTAGTATAGGCCTCAATGCCCTTTGTGTTCGAGGGGCCCTTGGCCGCGTTTGTGAATTCCAAGTCAGATAGTCTCCACAATCACATGGGCTAGGCCACGTTCACAAAGGCTTGGGTCATTTTCCTTTAGCGTTGACAGGCTCTGATCCACAATGTGTTCACGATCCCCTTGTCTCTTGCCTTCTGCGATTGCGGGAGCCCCTCCACATTCATGTAGGCCAAGGCATACTACCTTTGTGATCGCGGGCCTTCGTGGTTGCATTCACTATTTGTATTTTCATATGTTCTTTATAAATAAGACAAGATGCATTTCAGCTATTTCTTGAAATTTCATTTGGCAATTACTCAATCATTTTTGGTGATTCAAAGTAATGGACGCTTGAAAAGTTTGTGGATGCGTAATTGTGTGTTTGATGATTGTCGGAGACCTTTTGTCTGAGGTAAATTGCATCCTGATGCGGCTTCCTAGATCTCTTTATTTGGTTTTAATGGTGATTTTATGCAAGTCTTGTTTTTGGGTTGTTTCGAGCCCCGAATTTTGTCTCATTTAGAGATACAAATTTGATGAGCTAAATAGGACCTTTTGAGGAAGTCAATTTCAGAATTTCTGGCGATCCCACATTTTCTCTTTTGACTCCAATTTTGGTCCATCTTTATTTAATGTGTTTTTTTGTGTGTCTAAACGACCTTCTTAACATTGTGATCCTATTTTGATAGTGTGGAAATGTTTAGAGGCGTAGGGAAGAAAAAAGCTCTGTAATAGCGATTTGGAGGACACGTCTACTTTGAGGTAGGATATGACTTTATGTGCCTTAGATTGAGTTTGAATATTTGAAATGTATATTGATTTGTGTAAATTTGGGATGAGTATCTAGTTAACCATGGTTAGTTTGCTAGAAATCATGTTTTAGGCTACGTAGTGAGTTTTGGGGTCTACTAACATGTTGGTTTTGCTGTCTGAGATCATTTGATTTGGGTTCAACTCAGAAAAAGTTAGCTTGATGAGTTGTTTACCCTAGATTGATCATCATTCGAGGATGAATAGTTTCAATTGGGGATACTGTAACACCTTAAATTTTAAACCTATGAATACTTAGAACTTAACAAAGAAGAACCAACCTGAAACTTTAGTACCAGGTGCCCACACAAGTATCCAGCGCCATAGATTGTGCTTGTGAAACTGGAGCAGAGAAGAATACATTAAGCCTGAGTTCCATGGAGGCACTCCATGAGTCATAGACCATTCCACGATTCATGGAATTGGCTAGTGTATGAGAAGTTGAAATATGGAAAAACTGTTTGAGTTCCATTAAGGGACTCCAAAAGTCGTAGATCATTCCACCAGCCATGGAATGTCCTCGTGGACTCGATCTAGAAAGAGTTTCTTTTAAGGTATTTATGTCATTTCATTATTTTCATAAGCCTTCGCAGCATGTTAACTTCAATGGGGGAGTATATCATGGCAGTTCTCTTAATTTATATCTTATTCTAAACTCTCAACTCCTCAAACTTAGAGTAAACCTCAAAGAAAGATAAACCTAGGATTTCAAACTTCTCAATCAAGCTCCTCTCCAAAACTTTTATTCTTCTAGATATGTAATTCTATCATAGTGAGTAAATGAGTTCTTCGCACGTCATACACCTACAATTTTAGTTAGTATTATCAAAATTAGAGTTTTACCCCATGTCTAGTATTTCAAATTTGCCCCACTTATTGATCCTGCTAATGATTATATTGTATATTGTTGGTGATCATTGATTGATGGTTATGGTTATTCTATTTTATACTCTTTTTTTAGGTGAAAGTTATTTGAAAATTTTGTCATATTAATTCTTATACATTGCTTTCATGAGAAAGTATAGAATAAGTTTAAAGATAATATTTTAGTAAGAGCTTAAAGGAAGTATATTTTTTCTCAAAGGCTTATTTTCATAAAGAAAGCATAGTCAGTTTTTAAAGAAATCATATCTCAGCTTTGAGAAATATAGTTAGATTTCCAGATAAACCTAGTCTTGTTTTAAAGCAAGTAAAGATCAATTTTAAAGAAGTATTATTGAGCATAGACTCAAAGAAAGATATTTTCAGCATTCCCTTAAAGTATAACACGTTTTTTTTTAAAGAAGGACAACTTTAAAGTTATTGAGCACCAGTGCATGTTTTCGGAGTAGTATTGAGCATCAAGTAGAATAAGAATTGAGATAATAGAAACCCTAAAACTATGTTGCCAACGTATGATAGGATCTTGCTATAGATTCGTGTGACTCTCAAAAATCCATTGGTAAGGGCTTAGATCTATTTTTAAGTTTATCCTTTATCTTTGAAAGGTATTGATTGGTTCTGACAATGTGGGCCACATCATGAGGCTCATAGGATGGTTGTTGGTTAAAGAAGCTTCCCAAGAAAAATAAACTTGTATTATTTTCAATGTTTGCTATTGTTGCATATTTTTAGTTATAAAGTTTCTAATAAAGTACACATGCATGTTTTATCATTCAATTGACTTCATTATAGTCTATCCTAAGATTTACTCTTTTGACACAGTATTTTCAGTTGCAACCTGTTGTTTCATTCAACTATTCTACATACAATACATTCTATGTACTTGCGTCATTTAGCGTTGCATTATTTTATGATGCAGATTCAAGTATTTATGATTGGTAATAGATCATCACTATGATTTCACTTTTATCTAACTTTGGTGAGACCTAGCTCCTTACTTTGTGAGGGCTCTAGTCTATTAAGGATTTTAATAGTTAGTAAACATTGCTAGTAGATTATTTAGGTAGCCAGAGACCTTATCTCAACATCTATCTTCAGTACATTAGAGGCTTTATAGATAAGCCAGTGAAGTTAGTCTCAGTTTTTTGCAAACATCTCTATTGGACTGCAATTAGTAGCAGGTCAGACCAAGAATTCATTTGAGACTAGTGATAATTTTGAGTATCGGCTAAGTTCAGGATGTAGAATCAGAGCATGACATACATGGTCTTTAGATTTTTTTCCATTAATAGTTAGTAATGCATGTGTAGTTCAATTTGAATGTCTTGGCAAACAAATTAATTTTTTTTCCTATTAAGAGTAAATTCGTAATTTAGAGTATTAAGAGTAAATCACTAGATTTTCATCATCTCTTTCCTTTTATTAAATGTGTGTGAAAAAATTAAGTATAATTAGTATATATGTGTTAGAATTCACAATGTCACATTAAACACAATAGTTAAAGGGGTCATTTGTAATTTATCTCTATTTTGCGTTGAACTTTAATTTTTGTCCCGTCAAGGCAAAAAATAAATAAATTATGGGATATAAACTAATATTAATCCATTATAACATCCTAAAAGTTATGCTTGCACCTTCATAAAACTTATGTCCTGCTAGGTATATGTTTAATTTTTAAGAGTAAAAATTAAAAATTAGCCCAATTGAAAAGTAAAACTTCAAGTCAACAAATTTGAAAGACAAAATTATAATGAGAAAAATTCATAAATAGAGATATTATGGGGGCTATAATTACCTTGTCCAAGAGTATTTTTCATGTTTATCGAATTTAGTGACTTTTAGGCTCACCTCTCTCATTTTATCTCTGCCCCGCTTATATCCCCCTTTCTCTCCTCTCTCGCTTCCCTCTCTCCGTTTCCCTTTCGCTCTCCCTCTCCCTCCCCCTCACTTTGTTCTGCCTCTATATTCCTCTTCATAGGTTGTATCACTTTATTATTTATCCTTCAAGATTGTATTCAGCATTGAGAGTCCAAAGTAGAGACATACAATTATATCAATGGTGGACTTGATAATGTATGTATCAACCTGATAACAATTGATATGTACCGTATCAATTTTTCTATTGATACATAAGACAAAAGCTTTAAAAAAAACCATTAATACAGTCCGATACATGTATAATTTGTTGGGATTGCATCTTATACATCTCTCCCTCATGATTTCATCTGATACATTTTGATAAATCTCTCTCTCTCAATTTTAATAAAGACCATTGATATAGTCTTATGCAAGTTGATACATGCAGTATGATATATATATATATATATATATGTGTGTGTGTGTATAAATAAATTGTATTTGATACATACATGGTGATACATAAAGGTTAATACTAGTTGTATCTCGATTTTGAAATAGATGAAAGATGTTAGATGTCACACCTCGAGGCTACCCCTTGACGTAAACACGGGACCTAGGATCACGGGTGACCCCAAGATAACCCTGAAGCTGGCATATCATAAGCATACTAAAAGATAACTAAATAAAAGATACTATGCAGAAGCTAAAACAATAGATTACAGAATGGTAGGGAATACCCAATACTGATCCGATTATACATAAAGTACTAACATGTTAGTGATACTGAACAATCACTCAAAAATTAAAGTTGAATCTAATACTATGTTTAAAAAAGCCTCTAACTGACTAGAGTTGCTGGGACATTCCCCAGCTAACCCTAGCAAAACTGAAAACTGAAATAAGAGACTGAATCTAAAAAACATGTCTAGTGTCCTCGAAGTATGAGGACTCACCACTCAAGTTGATGAATACGGATTGTGAACTGATCTATGCGTGATCTGGATGCTGAGTACCTGAACCAATATCATGAAAGGATGTAGCGCAAAGTATGCGTCAGTACTTGGAATGTACTGAGCATTCAAGATATTGGATATAGCTGGACAAACATATAAACTGAACAATGCATAATTGAGCAATGATATAACTGAATATGAATATAAATACTGCACTACACTAAAAAGTTGAACTGAATGCAATGACCAAGTACTAAATCCTGAATATGACATGCTGATTGAATACCGAAGTATAAACTAAAATATTGGTCAAATGCATTAAAGTCTGACTGTGGGAGGTACTAATAACAACCATAAAACCACGTGAGCTAAACGTGGAGTCCAATGTATATGCACTATCGAGAGGACCCAATATACCTTGCCAGGGGTATAAATGCATGACTAGTGTGATCACTAAATCTGATGCCCAATAGAGGGGACTTATAACCTATGGAGGCACGCAGTTCTAGGACTATGAGGGTACGTTGAACCCTCGTCCAATTTGGTGATAAGCCTACCCCCAACTGGAATGTGTATGACACAACTTAACTGAAATATTGGATTAGCTCAATATTCTGACATGCTAACTGAGAATGCAACATTTAAGTACTGATAATGAAACATTCTAAATCTGAGGCATGCATATATTTATTTATATGACCTAGCTAGTGTAATTCATGACCTAAGCGAATCTACACAACTAGGTTTCTGATTTTCATGCAAGGAACTAAGCAATGATTCCACGAAAACATGATTATCTAATTAAGAATACTATAACAGCAAAATCACAACCAATATCTAAGTTTTTAGAAACCCTAGGTCTAAGAAATATATAATGAATTAAGAATCTGACCAAATTTTAGGAACCTAGTGGATGAATGGAACCCACCAGTGAAATCCCACATATTTGGTGACAAAATCTATAGAGAAATCCTTTGATTTCGAGGCTAGAATTGAAGAAAACTTGTTGTGTTCTTAAAGAGGGCATGGTCGACTGCTTCTTTTCTTTTTGCTCTAGTTTTGGCGAATTTAGGTGAATGAATTGCTTAAGGTAGGTTCTGATTAAGTTACTAGGCTTAAATTAATCAAAACTACGTAGTTTAGGGGTTAAATGACATAGTTTAGATGTCCAACGCATAGGGCAAAAGAACAAAATGATCTTAGCTTAAAAGTTGTTGGGGCCAACGACGGGCATGACCAACGGACCGTGGATGGACCTACGGTTCGTCCTGTCATCTCATTGTTTGGCGTCTGGGAGCTGAAGGTTGGGGGTCTAAACCACGTACCATGGTCCCACCTAGGGTCCATAGGTTCGGCCGTAGGTCAAGGTTTTTCTAGGGAGTTTTGGGTGGCCAACCATGGACCCTTCCTACAGTCAGTGGTTTGGCCTCGTCGATGGCACCTACAACTTCTGACATATTTGGTCTTTCTCAAATTTGGGGTACTACATTATCTCCCCCTTAGGAACATTCGTCCTTGAATGAAGTTTAAACTAGGTGAGTATAGAGGGAAGGAGCTACAATCCCTACCACTAAGTACTAGAAACTGAAATCTGACTGAACTGAGTTCCAAGAACATGCAAATATGCTGAAAATGCAAGAACAACTAAAGGAACATGATACTAAGACTGGATTTACGCAAGAGTAAACTGAGAGACTAGAGAGGAACTATTACCTCAAGCTGAAACAGAATTGGAAGGAAAAAGATAAGGATACTTGGCCTTTATGGCTGCTTTTCCTTCCTAAGTAGCTCCCTCTACGGACTGACTCCTCCACAAAACCTTCACTGAAGCTACTTCTTTATTTCTTAACCTACGAACCTGAAGGTCAATAATCTCAACTGGTACCTCCTCATATGCGAGACTATCCTTCACAACCACACTCTCTAATGGTACTATCGATGCCAGATCACTCATACACTTCTTCAACAAGGAAATGTGAAAGACTGGATGGACTGTTGCTAGTTTTGCTCGCAACTCTAACTCATAAGCCACATTTCCAACCCTTTTCAGGATTTTGTAAGGACCTACGCATCTCGGACTGAGCTTCCCTTTCTTTCCAAATCTTATCACCGCTTCATAGGTGACACTTTCAGGAAAACCCAATCATCGATTTCAAACTCTAATTCCCTTTTCCTTACATCTGCATAGGACTTCTATCTTAAATCTATCCCGAATATGGCCCAATCATGGCTACTTCACCTATTTATCCACTTTAGGAACACATAAGCGACCATCTCCCCCTTGGGAGAAAACCTCTACTTTTTGTTGTGAACTACACCTTCCAACTGGAGTAACATAGGATCATCGTCCTATTTTTCCTTAACCTCCGCTACCAATAAAGATTCAGATCTATTCTAAACTATCACACCACCATCTGACATGTCCGTAAGACCAACTACTAAGAGAGCAAGCCAGCGAACATCTTTTGCTAATTCCTTCCCCTTTTCCTCAACACGTGCTAGCTACACTACACTACCCTTTAAAGATCATCTTCCTGGCCTTAAGGTAAGAGATAAATCAACCTTTAGACACTGCGCTACTACCGTTCCATTCTAAGACTAGCTCGTTTGGAAAATGAAAGCGAACAATCTTAGTTCTACAATCGACTGAGGCATAATCGGGAATGTAACCAATCCATGCCTATATTGATATCTAAATCTACCATTTCTAACTCTACAAGATCTGCTAAGGTGATTTTATGAGAGACTGAGACATGGAAATTTCTGTATACTCGTCTAGCTATAACTAGGTCACCAACTGGAGTAGAGACTGAGAAGAGTCCTCAGAGAGTTTCTGGGGTGACACCGACGTTTATTGCTATATAAGGAGTTACAAAAGACAAAGTAGCCCCTGGATCTAGTAAAGCATAAACATCTAACTAAAAGACTCACAATGTACCAGTGACCACATCAGGAGAATCTTCCTGATCCTGGCCAGCCTGGAGAGCATACAACCTGTTCTGGCATTGACCGCCACCTATACCAGATGAAGTACCCTGCTGATATGGGCAACCTGCTCGTGCTGCTTATAGACTGAGCCCTATTGTTGTTACCTCCTTGCCCTTACCTGGCAGAAGGGTAATCTCTCAACCTATGGCTAAACTGACCACACCCAAAGCACCCTTCCTTGCCTGCAAGGATGGTTCTTGCCACACTTTGGACAAGTTGGGTAAGTCCTATTACCTGAAGCACTCCCTTGAGACTTAGCGCCTGATGCCCTACCCTTCTGATCCTGTCGAAACCTAGGGGATGGAGCACTAACTGATGAAGGTGCTAAGGCTGTAGACCTCTGCTGATACTATAAACGATTTCCACCACCCGATTTCTATTAAGAGTACAAATAGTTGCATGTTCTAGCCTTCTTGTTGTCCTTAACCATTTCCCTCAGCTTAGCTCCCTCAACCTGCTCACCATGACTCATAAGCCTAGAGATATTCATATCTTCTAGATACATAGCATTCCTACACTCTATTTTTACCAAGTCGGATACCCCAAACAGAAACTTACTCATTTGTGCCCTCGAATCAGCAACCATGTGTAGAGCATACTTAGAGAGTTGAGTGAACTTCAACATATACTCTTGGATTGACATTGTACATTGTCTCAAATTCATAAACTCTTGAGCTTTAGCCTCTCTCAACACCCTCGGGAAGAACTTGTCCAGAAAAGCTCTAGTAAAACACTCCCAAGTCATAGGAGCTGGATCTGTACCCCTATTTTCTTTCCACTGAGTGAACCAAATGTGAGCCACATCCTTAAGCTGATAGGATGCCAACTCTACCCTATCATAACCAGTTACTTACATTACTCCAAAGATTTTCTTAACCTCATCAATGAAATTGTATGGGTCCTAATCAACCTGCGACCCTAGAAACTCTAGCGGATTCATCCGAATAAAATCTCGAACCTTAGTTGTTGCTAACCCATTATTAGCATTAGTAAGAACTCGAGCATGCTGATTTTTCTGATTGGCCACACTCTGAGCCAAAATTTGGATAATATTCCAAAACTCTACATTCGAAACCTCATGGTATGGACTGGAGGAACTGTGTTAGCTTTGCGGGCATTAGTATTCCTTGTGTAAGCTCTATGAGGAGGCATGATCTGAAATGCATAACGATGAATTAGAAGGAAGATCATACCTACGCACGATAAGAATAGAAAGAAAGTGAAGTTTTTCCTAAATCACTTTGTAGCCTCCCTCTTATTAGATGTGGTGCACTTCATACTAATGAAAGAGACTCTACTTAGTGCGGCTTTTCACAAATCCTAGGACAAATACCTAATGCTCTAATACCAAGTTTGTCACGCCTCGAGGCTACCCCCTTGACTTAAACACATGAACTAGGATCATGAGTGACCCCAAGCTAACCTTGAAGCTGGCATATCATAAGCATACTGAAAGATAACTAAATAAAAGATACTATGCGAAAGCTAAAACAATAGATAACTAAATGGTGGGGAATACCCAATACTGATTTGATTATATATAAAGTACTAAGAGTTTACTGATACTGAACAATCACTCAAAAAATAAAGCTGGATCTAATACTATGTCTGAAAAAGCCTCTTACTGACTAGAGTTGCTGGGACATGCCCCAGCTAACCCTAGCGAAATTGAAAACAAAAATGAAAGACTGAATCTGAAAAACATGTCTATTGTCCTCGAATTATGAGGACTCACCACTGAAGTTGCATAATACAGATCGGGAACCGATTTATCCGTGATCTGGATGCTGAGTACCTGAACCTATATCATGAAAGGATGTAGCGTAAAGTATGTGTCAATACTTGGAATATATTGAGGATGCATGATATAGAATATAGCTGAACAAGCATATAAACTGAACAAAGCGTAACTGAGGAATAATATAATTGAATATGAATGTAAATACTGCAATATACTGACAAGCTGAACTGAATGGAATGACCAAGTACTAAATGATGAATATGACATGCTGACTAAATACCGAAGTATAAACTAAAATCTTGGTCAAATGCATTAAAGTCTGACTGTGAGAGCTACTAATAATCAACATAAAACCACGTGAGCTAAACATCTAGTATGATGTATACGCCTCATCGATAGGACCCAATATACTTTGCTAGTGGTATAAAGGTATGACTGGCGTGATCACTAAATCTGATGCCCAACGGAGGGCACTTATAACCTACGGAGGCATGTAGTTCTGGGACTATGAGGGTACGTAGTCCAACTCGGTGCTAAGCCTACTCCCAACCGGAATGTGCATGACACAACTTAACTGAAATACTAGATTAGCTCAATATTTTGACATGCTAATTAAGAATGCAACATTTAAGTACTGATAATGAAACATTCAAAATCTGAGGCATGTATATATCTGTTTATATGACCTAACTCGTGTAATTCATGAACTAAACGAATCTACACAACTAGGGTTATGAGTTTCATGCAAGGAACTAAGTAATGATTCCATGAAAACATGATAATCTGATTAAGAATACTATAACAGCTAAATCACAACCAATTTCTAAGGTTTTAGAAACCCTAGATCTAAGCAAGATATAATGGATCAAGAATCTAACTAAATTCTAGGGACCTAGTGGATGAAAGGAACCCACTAGTGAAATCTCACAAACCTGGTGATGAAATCTACGAAGAAATCCTTCAATTTTGGGACTGGAACTGAAGAAAACTTGATGCGTTCTTGAAGAGGGCTTGGTTGAATGCTTCTTTTTTTTTCTCTAGCCTTTGCGATTTAGGTGAATGAATCGCTTAGGGTAGGTTCTGATTAAGTTACTAGGCTTATACTCATCAAAACTACGTAGTTTAGGGGTTAAACGACATAGTTTAGATGTCCAATGCATAAGGGAAAATACTAAAATGACCCTAGCTTAAAAGCTTTCGGGGCCAACGACGGACATGACTCGTTGTTTGGTGTCTAGGAGCTAAAGGCTGGGGGTTCGAACCACGGAGCGTGGTCCCACCTATGGTCTGTAGGTCCGGCCGTAGGTCGAGGTTTTTCTAGGGAGACACTGACCCTACGTACAATCCGTGGTTCAGACCACGAGCCGTGGTTTGGCCACGTCGGTGGCACCTGCAACTTCTGAAATTTTGAATTTTTGGTATTTCTCGAATTCGGTGTGTTTCATTAGATACATATTGTATCGGGTAAATACAAATTGATACGTACAAGCTAATACATACATATTGTATAATTTGTAATAATTCACTCTTTAATTGTTTGTATTCATTTACGCTATAAAAATATAACTGATACAAGTATCTTCTTGTTTTTCTTGCATTCATTCCCTTTGATTATGAAAACTATGGGCTCTCAAGTAGCTAATCCCAGCCAACAATGGTGAAATCAAAGAAGACCAGTTGTTCCATGATACTGTTGATTACATTGTTCTCCTTAGAATTCAAGTCTTCGTTTTATAGAGACTAGTCGATGACTAGAATCAAGATAACCAAAATTATGTATAACACAATAGTTTTTGCTGTAAAAAGGTAAAGAGAACAAATTATTGTGAGAGAGCGGGAGAGAGGGGGAAGAGAGAGGCGAGCGATAAAGAGAGAGAGATAGAGGAATGTTTGCTATAAAATGGTAATTGTTGTTGTGTTTTGTAAATTATTAAAAGTTTTGCTAGGTTGTGAAGATATAGTAGCCATCTTTGCTTATATAGAAATAATTTCAACTATAAGCCAGCCCGTCATTTGAAGGGCAACCTATGTTTTTAAACTGTCACGCCCTGAGCCTACGCCATGGACATGGCCGACACTCGAGAATCATTTCTGATCCCCAAGAGAACCCTTGACCTAACTGAATGTTTAACAAAAGACTTACTCAAGCATAATAAATATTTAAAATAGAACTTATAACTGTCAAACTCGAGTAAATACTTAACTCAACTATTTGAAAATACTTATGTGCAATAATAATAATAGTTTGCAAAACAATCTCAAAACGTCTCAAACAAAAGGGAAATACTGAGACTCATCAACTCTAACTCTATATGAAGCCTCTAGTACTAGGATAGAAATCGGGACAAGACCCACGACAACTCAACAATAACATGAAAGTAAATTGTTAAATCCTCTAGAAGGAAAAGAGGCTCACCAAAGCTATCTAAAGCGCAAAGCGATCTCAACAAATTTCCTGTTGTTGAATCCTGAACTCTTGTATTTGCATCATAAAAGGACTACAATAGATATAGATATATACTCGACTAAGTGTAAAGAAATAAGGAAGTGAAATCATTAAAACTTTACAAAAGTACGTTCTCATTCTCTGAACTTTAACATAATAAGTAATATATCAAAAACACTTTAACTCTATTGGGAGACTCTCTAACCGACAACCATCACTATGAGCTAAGTGATGATACAACGTCTTGTCCATGCTGCCAGAATTGTCCTATATCGTTCCAGGATATAGAACACCTCAATTAAGTGGATCCATTAAGCTATGCTTGAAGGCTCTAAGGATTCATCTAAAAAGTATAATCCAGTACCTATGTTGGCAAGATATGATTTATGGGGGCTGTGATTTGTCTCAACTCTCCCCATATCGTTGCTCAATACTACTCCCAATAATATTTACCTTTGTTCATGTATAAAAACATTACTCTTCCTCTGGTTTGAGATAATTGCTCAACTATCCTCTTAAAAGAGACAACTGCTCTGAATTAACTATGAACTCGTTACTCATTTAGAAATCAAAGTTTCTCTTTTCTCACTGTAAAAATGATAAATTTGGGAGTCAATAATTCCCTTAAGCTTTACTCTAAATGCCTCTTTAAACTTTCCTCAAAAACTACTTTTTACTTTATGAGAAAATCAATAACTTAGTGAATACTTCAAATAATAGGGTTCATGATGAAAAATAGGCATGAATAATCAACTTCAATAATCTCAATACATAATATATAGCAACTTGAAAATTAGGAATAACAATTCAGAATTCAACAACGAACTCATCTCAAGAATCATCAAAACTAAGGATGTAACCCTTGATTATTCTTTACTGATAGAAAGTAGATGTAGGGCGTGAGGACGAACTCAGTCCATCACTATGATAGCCTTACATACTTGGGAAGAACAGAGTTCTTGGCGAAATCGATGAAATTTGAAGAACGATAGAAAACCCTAGCTTTTCTCCTCTTGAATCCTTGTTCTAAGTCTATGAAGTCTTAATTAATGTAAAATAATGTTTTAACACTATTTAGACCCTAATTAAGTGGGAAAAAAAGGCATGTGTTAGGCTTAGAGAGGGTGGAAAAAGACTGAACTACCCCTCTTTAAAAGCTGTCAAAAACTATCCACGGGACTATCTACGAGTCGTGGTTTGACCCATTAATTGTAGATCCCATTTGTGGATTTTATATTGAGTTTTTAAGGCTCAATAGTCCATTTGCAGGTTCAAACAATGATCAACAGGTCCACCTACGGTCCGTCGATTGGATCCATAAGATTTGGGTCCTAAAAGGTTACCCCAGTACTCTAACAACGGCCTAACAGGACGTGTCATCATTCAACCCACGGCCCATCGGTTCAAGCCGTCATTCACAGACTTAGAAAACTCTAGTTTGACAATCTTTGGTAAAATGGTCATAACTTTTTACTCCGAACATGATTGAGGCAAACTGGGTGACGTTTAAAAGAGGATTCAAAGACCTTTAATTTGGTAGGTGATAAGCTACCTAATTAATTATGTACTGGGAGATATGATCTTTTGAAGTTGATTTAAGTAGGATCTTATGTCAAAACTTAATTGAAAATGAAGATTTCAACTCAAATTTGTGCTAGGGGTTCTTGTGACCTTAAATCATATCCAAATCCATTAGAACACCAAAGAAATGGCATTTACACATATGAGTAATTTAAGGATCACCCGATTCAATTTTACAGGCAATTAAAGAATGGTTCGGACCTTACCTTAGAAATTTTTGGGGTGTTACAATATCTCACCCTTGGAATCATTCGTCCTCAAATGATGGATGAACTGAGCATGGAAAGGGTAGGGAAATGTTTAACAACCCTAAATTTGTGCAACATACCCATTAAAACTCATGAACTCAAAATAATGAAGGAGGGACTGAATTGAATGAGTACTTTAGGAAAATTTAATACCTTGGACTAGAACTAACTCGGAGGAAAGGAGATGAGGGTATCTCTTCGTCATATCTTCCTCGGCCTCCCATGTAGCCTCCTTAACAAACTCAGTTTGCCACAAGACTTTGACTGATGCAACCTCTTTGGTTCTCAACTTGCAAATTTGACGATCAAGAATCTGGACTAGAATCTCCTCATAAGATAGATTGTCCTTGATACCAATATTCTCGATAGGCATAATAAGTGAAGGATCGCCCAAACACTTCTTTCGCATAGAGATATGAAATACCGAATGGACTACTGCCAACTCTGATGGTAGCTCCAACTCATAAGCCACATTGCCAACTCTCTTGGATATCCTGTAAGGACCAATGTATCGGGGACTGATCTTTCCCTTCTTACCAAATCTCATAACACCTTTCATATGTGAAACCTTCAAATTGACCCAATCATTAACCTTAAACTCTAAATCTCTTCTCCTAACATCTGTATATGATTTCTCTATGTTGTTCTCAACCTCCCTTGGATTATTTTAACCTTCTCCATGGATTGATAAACTAAGTCTGGTCCTATCAACTCAGCTTCACCAACCTCAAACGAACCAATAGGAGACCTACACCTTCGCTCATAAAGAGCCATGTGAATACTAGAGTGATAGTTATTATTGTATGCAAAATCTATAAGAGGCAAGTGGTCATCCCAATTCCCTTTGAAATCCAACACACATGCTCTCAACATATCCTCTAATGTCTGAATAGTGCGCTCTGCTTGACCATAGGATGAAAAGCAATACTAAGTTTTACCTTCGAAACCAAACCTTTTGAAAATGACTTCCAAAACTAAGTGGTGAACTGCGCGTCCCTATCTGAAATGATGGACAAAGGGACTCCGTAAAGTTGGACTATCTCACAAATGTATAAACTTGCATAATCTTCTGCTGAATTGGTAGTCTTTATTAGCAAGAAATGGGCTGATTTAGTCATCCGATCTACAATCACCCAAATCAAATCATGTTGTTGCGAGATCATGAAAAATCAGTAATAAAGTCCATATTAATCATCTCCCACTTCCATTCCAAAAGAGCTATGTTCTGAGCCACACCACATGGCCTTTGGTGTTCTACCTTGACTTGCTGGCAATTTGGGCACTTAGCTACAAAATCTGCAATGCACCTATTCATACTATTCCATAAATAGACTTCTCTCAAGTCATGATACATTTTTGTGGAACCTAGATGGATCGAATATCTCGAGCTATGAGCTTCTTTCATGATCCTCTCTTGGAGCTCATCCAACTTTGGAACACACAATATACCTTGATATTTCAACACACCATCTCCCCCTTGTTCAAAAGCCATCACCTTTTGCTCATGAACATTTGCCTTTAGTTCAAGTAAGACGGAGTCTTTGACTTATTTATCTTTTACTTCTGACACTAATAGCCGCATTCATCACAACAACTCCACCTTCATTGGAATCCAACAAACGGACTTCCAAATATGCAAGTCTGTGAACTTACTTAGCTAATTCTTTCTTGCCTTCCTTAACATGAGCAGTACTCCCCATGGACAACCTATTCATAGCATCAACAACAACATTAGTCTTACTTGGGTGATAGAGGATACACATGTAGTAATCCTTAAGAAACTATAACCACCTCCTTTGTCTGAGATTAAGTTCCTTCTGACTGAAAACATACTGGAGACTCTTGTGGTCTGTGAATACATCCACATCAACACCATACAGGTAGTGGCGCCATTTCTTGAGAGTAAAAACTACTGCTCCAACTCGAGATCATGAGACGGGTAGTTCCTCTCGTGAATCTTAAGTTGCCTAGAGGTATAGGCTATAACCTTACCTTTCTACATCAACACACGACCAATCCCCACTCTGGAGGAATCAAAATAGACAAAAAACCTTCTGTACCCTTTGGTAGGGTCAACACTAAAGCAGTAGTTAACCGAGTTTTCAATTCCTGGATGCTTTTCTCACAAGCTTTAGACCATTGAAACTTTGATATTTTCTGAGTCAACTTAGTCAATGGGGATGAAATTGATAAAAATGCCTCGACGAACCTTCTGTAGTAACCAGCCAATCCCAAGAAACTCCTTATGTCAGCTAGAGATGTGGGTCGGGGCCAATTCTGCACTGCTTCAATATTCTTAGTGTCAACTCGAATTCATTCACCCAGACATAATGTGGCTGCCATAGATTTAAGTTAGAACTCACTCTTAGAAAACTTGGCACATAACTCTCGATCTTTGAGAGTTTGAAGGACTATTCTGAGATGATTGTCATGATCATCCTCATTCCTCGAGTAGATCAAGATGTCGTCGATGAATACAATAACAAACATATCCATATACTGCTTAAATACTACGTTCATGAGATCCATGAATGTTGCAGGAGCGTTAATCAAACCAAAGGACATAACAAGAAACTCATAATGACCATAATGGGTCCTAAATGCTATATTCGGGATGCCACTTTCTCTCACTCTCAACTGATGATAGCCATATTTGAGGTCTATCTTAGAGAAACAAGTGGCATCCTGAAGTTGGTCGAAAAGGTTATCAATTCTCGGAAGGGGATTTTTATTCTTTATGGTAACCTTGTTCAACTGGAGGTAATCGACACATATCCTAAATGAACCATCTTTCTTTCTCTGGAATAAGACCGGAGCGCCCCAAGGTGAGACACTCGGTTAGATGAAACCCTTATGAAGAAGATCTCTCAACTGCTTTAACTCTTTTAAAACATCCGGAGCCATTCTATATGGTGGAATGGAAATGGGTTGAGTATCAGGAAGGATATCTATTCTGAAGTCTATTTCTCTCTCTGGAGGGACTCTGGGAAGATTGTCTGGAAAGACCTCTGGAAACTTACTCACAACTGGAATTGACTAAATAGACCGTGTCTCAACACTAGAGTCATTAACTCGGACTAAGTGATAAATCTACCCCTTAGAGACTAACTTTCTCACCTTAAGGTATGAAATGAAACGACCCTTAGGCACTGTTGAACTACTCCTCCACTCTAAGAGTGGCTCATAAGGATTCACAAAAGATAAAATTACCCCTGGATCAAGTAAGACATACACATCGATAGAAAATAATTTAAGCATACTAGTGACAACATCCGGCGAGTTCTCCTAATCCTGGCGACTAGCCATAACATACAGATAGTTTGCTCCTCTGCATATCCCTGAAGTAACTCCTCTCGAAGCGGCTCCATCTGCTGGAACCACTGAAGAAGATTGGGCTTTGTTACCCCCATTACCCTGCATGTTCTTTGGGCACTCTCTCATGAAATGACCCGTCTGACCACACTTGAAGCAGTCATTGGAGCCATCACAACATTATCCTGGATGGGTTCTACCACACTTAGCAAAAGGTTAGCTCTGAAACCCCTTTTCTACACTACCCTGCGACTGAGTACCTTAAGCTCTGAAATTCTAAGAACTTTGATTCCTGTGATCATTCCTATTTCTTGGTGCAGGTGCACTAGCTGATGATGGAGCGAATCTAGATGACCTTTGCTGAAAGGATGACTGATGCCCATTACCAGTCTTTTGCTGGCCAGACTCATGATTTTCTATCTTAGCCTTCTTGCTGCAGAATTTTTCCCTATCTTTCAACTTGTCCTCCTCTACCTGTTGCACATGAATTATAAGCCTAGTTATGTCCATGTCCCCTATCAACATAGCTGCTCTCCCCTCCTTATTAGATAAACGGGATAGCCCAGACACAAACAAACTCATTATATTTATCATATCAGCCACCATCTCCAGAGCATAGCGGGAAAGTTGAGTGAACTTGAGGTTGTACTCTTGCACACTCATATACTCCGGCTAAGAAACTCTCTTACCTTTGCTTCCCTTAGATCTCGGGAAAACAAGCGCCCCAAGAAAGCATCTCCAAACATAGTCCAACTCAAAAGTGGTGCTTCATCTGCCCTGTTCTTCTTCCACTGATCATACCATATCCTAGCGACACCTTTGAGGTAATAAGAATCCAACTCCACATGCTCTGCATCAGCAACACGCATGACCTCAAACACTTTTTGAAGTTCTTCCACTAAGTTCTTCAGATCCTCAGTGACCTTCGACCCTCTTAACTCTCGGGGATTCTTACTCAAAAACTCACGGATCCTTGATGTATCAGCCACATCCTAATGACCTACTACTTGTTGACCAGAACTGCAACAACCTGAGTCAACATCTGAATAACATTCCTAAACTCAGCATTGGTTACATCACCTTAAGGGGGTTGCACTTCTGGTGCATTGGGAGCTTTTTGACCTTGAGGGTTAGCATTCCTCATAAAAAGACGTACTTGCACAGCTCTTTGTGGAGGTATGATCTGAAAAGACACGCGTAATCACTAGTTAGAGGAAACTTTTATAGAGTTGAACTCTATCGCACGGAAGAAAGTGAAATGTTCCTAAATGTTGTTGCCTCCCAATTATAGATGTGTGCGCGCTTCATACTGATAACCATGACTCTACAGAAACGGCTTCATAAAATCCCTAGGACTCTTGAACTCTATGCTCTAATACCAAGTTTGTCACACCCTGAGCCTATACCTGGACGTGACCAGCACTCAAGAACCATTTCTGCTCTCCAAGTGAACCCTTGGCATGACTGACTGTTTAGCAGAAGACTTACTCAAGCATAATGAAGCTTTAAAATATAACATATAACATTCAAACTCAAGTAAATACTTAACTCAATTGTCTGAAAATACTTCAGTGCAATAATTATAATATTTTGCACAACAATCTCAAAATGTCTCAAACAAAAGGGAAATACTAAGAGACTCATCAACTTTAACTATCTATGAAGCCTCTAATACTAGGATAGAAGTCAGAACAAGACCCAAGACAACTCATTAATAACATGAAAGTAAATAGTGAAATCTTCTGGAAGGCAAGGAGGCTCACCAAAGCTATCTGTAGTGCAAAGTGATCTCAACGAATTGCCTATTGATAATCCTGAACACTTGTATTTGCATCATAAAAGATGCAGGTTGAATGACATCAGTACATTGAATGTATGAGTATGTAATATAGCTGAATAATAAATACTGAATGAAAGGACTACAATAGATATAGATATATACTCGACTGAATGTAAAGAAATATGGAAGTGAAATCATTAAAACTTTACAAAAATACCTTCTCATTCTCTGAAGTTTAACATAATAAGTGATATATAAAAAACACTTTAACTCTATTAGGAGATTCTCTATCCGACAACCATCACTATAAGCTAAGTGATGATAGAACATCTTGTCCACGCTGCCAGAACTATCCTATATCATTTCGGAATATAGAACATCTCAACTAAGTGGATTCATTAAGCTATGCCTGAAAGCTCTAAGGATTCATCTAAAAAGTATGATCCAGTACCCATGTTGGCAAGACATGGTTTATGGGGGCTGTGAGTTGTCTCAACTCTCCCTCATATCAGTGCTCAATACTACTCCCAATAATAATTACCTTTGCTCATGTATAAAAATATTACTCTTCCTTTGGTTTGAGATAATTGCTCAACTATCCTCTTAAAAGAGGCAACTGCTCTAAATTAACTGTGAACTCATGTTTAGAAATCAAAGTTTCTCTTTTCTCACTGTAAAACTGATAAATTTGGGAGTCAATAATTCCCTTAAGCTTTACTCAAAATGCCTCTTTAAACTTTCATCAAAAACTCATTTTTACTTTATGAGAAAATCAATTTAAGATAGTTATTCGATTAAAAAGATTCTCATCAATAACTTAGTGAATACTTCAAATAATAGGGTTCATGCTGAAAAATAAGCATGAATAATCAATTTCAGGAATCTCAATACATAATATATAGCAACTCGAAAATTAGGAATAACAACTCGGAATTCAACAACGAACTCATCTCAAGAATCATCAAAACTAAGGATGTAACCCTAGATTATTCTTTAGTGATAGAAAGTAGATGTAGGGTGCAAGGAAAAACTCAGTCCATTACTATGATAGCCTTACATACCTGGGAAAAATAGAGTTCTTAGTGAAATCGATGGAATTCGAAGAATGATAGAACCTCTTGAATCCTTTCTCTAAGTCTTTGAAGTGTTAAAGAACGTAAAATAATATTGTAACTCTATTTAGACCTTAATTAGGTGAAAAACAATTGTGGGTTAGGCTTAGAGAGGGTGGGAAAAGACTGAACTACCCCTCTTGAAAATCTATCAAAAAACTGTCCATAGGACCATCTACAGGTCGTGGTTTGACCCACAGATCATAGATCCCATCCGTGGACTCTATATTGAGTTTTTAAGGCTCAAAAGTCCATTTATTGGTCCAAACGACGATCAGTAGGTCCACCTATGGTCCGTCAGTTGGATCTGTAGGGTTTGGGTCCCAAAAGTTGACCCCCAGTACTCTAACGACGGCCTGACAGGGCGGGTCTTCGTTCAACCCACAACCTGTCGGTTGGGTTCATCGTTCACAGACTCAGAAAACTCTAGTTTGACCGTCTTTGGCAAAATAGTCATAACCTTTTACTCCGAACATCAAATGAGGCAAACTTGGTGCCATTGGAAAGAGGATTCAAACAACTTTAATTTGGTAGTTCATAGGCCGCCTAATTCATTATGTGCCTGGATATATGATCATTTGAAGTTGACCTAAGTAGAATCTTATGTCAAAACTTAATCGAAAATGAAGATTTCAACTAAACTTTGTGCTAGGGGTTTTTGTGACCTTAAATCATATCCAAATCCATTCGAACACCAAAGAAATGACATTTACACATTTGAGTAACTTAAGGATCAGCCGAATCAATTCTATAGGCAATTAAAGAATGGTTCGGGTCTTAGCTTAGAAATTTTCGGGGTGTTACATAAATGTTGTTAGAGGTGGTAAAACGAGACCATGAAAACATAACCCACCTAAGTTTGGGCTAGTTTTTGACCCATTCATTTATTAGCTCAACTCATTAATCTCATAGAAGATTGGAGAATTTACATAAATATCACTTGTTAAGAAGATAATTACTTAGATACACTCTAGTTTGCAATATTACGTGTCTTACCAGATTTTGATGTGTCTAGATACGTTTAGATACATCCAGATACATGTATCTCGGGATATAAGAGGTCAAAATTAGGTGTAATTTGTTCTAGATGCATTGTATCCAAGTGGATTCACATGTATATGAGATACATAACTAATCTCACTCACCCTTCTCGCCTCTCTCCCATCTCGCTCGTCACTCTCCTATGTATTTGGTATCCTAGATACGTGCAAATTATACCCGTTTCTCTTCCTATTTTAGTGTATCTGGTAGCAAAAATACATGTATTTAAGTGCATCTTTCTCAATATATGGTAGGGAACTCTTAATTAGTGATAAGAGATGTAATATCTTGAAAGTATAGGTAATAATAGTATATATCGTAATGAAGTATGTCTAATTATGTAGTTTTTCCTAAATGAATTAGGTTGATATATGTAGCCCAAATTGTTTCATAAGAAATCTAGTCAAAATATTTTAAAGAAGACAGACCTTTTTATTGTATATGTTAATATCGTCACAATTAAAAAGAAAATTAGTCATATTGGATACTAAAAATTTCTAAAGAACAAATAAAATAATTAAAAGTTAGTAAGAATTGGGTGGAGGTGGGTTGGTTAAGGGTTATAACCCATTTTTAGTCTATTTTAGCTGAAGGTTTTATTTGTTTGCACTTAATTGTGATCTGAATCTTAATCAGTCAGATTTATCTTATTAAATATGTTTGTTTTGAAGGTCTGGATCTTAATTTTTCAGATTCAGCTCATTAGGCTTGTTTGTTTTATTTCCTTATAATCCTCTTAATGGGTCTAAATAAATTTGAATGAATCAGATATATAACATAATCTTAACACTATTGAGACTCATTTAAAATAAGACTCCTATCTTAATTCAACTACAACACAATAAGTCATAAAAGTCGCATTTGTTGTTTTCTTATTTAATCAATGTTAATTACATGCTTACAGCTTGAATTTCCTTTATCCTCATTATTATTAACTTAAACAGAAAGCCTTTTACTTTCATAAATTAATCAATACACTATTTGAATTGATAATTCCCAGGGTATAATATTTAGCACAATCCTAGAAAATAAGAAAGTACTATTTTATCGATAACAATAACAAATATCTATTATAAAATAGAATTAATGTTTTCATAAATTATGCATTACTACACTATATAAACTATTTTACATTGCATCATATTTGATTCTCAAAGCTTTTGAGTGTAAAGAATAGTCATATTAATGATGTAACTTATGTTAAATTCTTAAAAGATGGTTCTTACTACCTTGTTACAAGAAAAATATTTAAAATATTATTTTCTATATTAAAAAAAACTATTTAACTAAAATGAGATTTTTATAATATTTTTTTAATATAACATTTAATTTTATATGCACATTCTAATATTGAAAATAAACAATGTTAATTAGTTTTCAGATCTAGAGAAAATATCTTAATATTTAGATCTTAACGTACATATATATTAATATTCAGATGTGTATTAAAATTTAAATGTGTTTATATTAATGAAAACAAAAATGGCTTTTGAACTGAATAAAAAAAGACTTTTGAAGGGATGAATAAGATATTGAATAATTATTAAGTTAATGTATTTTAATTAAACTAAATCCACACGTCTGTGTTGGTAACAAGTAACAAGTAAGAAGTAACATAAATTGATGGATGAGTTTGAGTTGAGATTATTAAGTTGTAACGGTGTTAACTACGTAGTGGCGATGATAGAGTTGTCGAATCTTGTATAAATAAAATGCAGGCGGTGTGAGTGACAGAGGTGCCGAATTGAGATGAAGTGGTAAAACGTTATCCAAATAAAAGATAAAAATGTATCATCTTGGGAATATCAACTTAGCCAAAGGAGGTGGGTAAATCTTCAGGATCGTGTTGGCTCTTGCTTCAACCTACCTACTTTATTCTAAATAATATAATATAGTAAGGTGGATAATTTATTTCATCCCGCCTCCTTTCATGTGCCATTCACTCACTCGACGCCTCAATTCTGTTCTGCCCACTACTCTCTTTTCGACATCTTATTGGCTTTTACAAACACAAAAACAAAATGTGTATATAGCAATTGTATGTATGTGAGAATACCCTACAGACACATTCATCATCCATTAACAAAATGCATGCTATTCCCCGTTTTAAGCCTCCTACTAAAAACAAGCCTTTTTCTTTTTGTTTATTCATTTTAACAAATCTAAGAGAAATGTATTAAACATAATCAATAATGTTAATTTGAAGGAGAGCCTTAGAACAACAATGACATTATTTCTATATCACTTATAGGTCACATGTTCAAACTGTGGAAATAACTACTAATATTTGTATTAGAATAGCATTTCTACATCACATTACTCGAGTTAAATACAATACAATCCTTCCCCAAACTTTGATAACCCCGATTATTTTGTGCACCAGTTGCACATATCAGTAAATCCCTAATAAATATTACTTTCTTAAGGGAGTATATGGATTTAAATTCACTCTATCTGGAAGTGGAAATAATATATATTACTTTACTACTGATGACTTTGAATTACTCAATTTCGCCAATTTCCTTATAAGAATCTATCCATTCTTTTTAAATTTATTGTTCAACATAGATGAATGCCTACGAAAAATTAAACAAATCAATGCATCATGATGATTGATGACTTATTGGCATTTTTATTTTTCTTTCAAAATTTCGCAGCTTTATAGTCCATTGTACATCAAACTCATTTACATCGAAAACTTAGAACTTTTACTTCGATATTCTAAGATATAAATCTGTTAAATTTTAGTGTAATCATGTAGTTCCAACTACCGTATAATTTTAGGCAAAAGTACATATAATTTTAGGTAAATTCATAACTATTTTATTTTATTTTTAGATCCGCACGCTCCGCATCAATTTAGAATTTTTTTTATTTTTTTTATTTAAATCCACCCGACACTTGCATAGCAGAAAAACCCACACCTCCCCCACCAAGTATATAAGAAAGTATTTTTTTTTTATTTTTTTTAAAAAAAGATAATATACATACACCTAAATAGCAACATAATAAAATTCGAATAATGATTTTGGCATGGATCCTCCGCTCAATATGATTGAGCTTGAATATTTTGCCATGCTAATTGCCAAAAAATGGCAGTTCTCATCCATCTTTTTCACCTTATTCTGGGAGGGAAGCATTTAGTGAGACAACAGAGAAACTGCAGGGCTCTTGGTTTTCACCTTTCAGTTTCACTACCAACAATAAGTCTACTAAACACAGTAAAATAGCCATCCATCAGAACTGAAGAATAACCAGGGCATGTAACCGAAACTCGGTACGTGCAGAAGAATATATAACCAAAAAAAATCAAGAATGGCCATAACATTATTTGAATGTAACACTCTATACTGCTGATACAAGCGAGTGCTGTATGACAAATAAACAAAAATTACAGGCTTATGCATACCATAAAGGTACATTCACATTACTGCAATCAAAGCAACTCAGAATATGAATTTATCTTGCACAAGCTCTAATCTGTAGGGGCCTCAAACCTTGTGGGAGTATCAATTCCCATCATGCAGCAAAGACCGGATATCAAAATTATAAGCAAGACAATTGCCTGGAACAGTACGTAAAGAACATATCTAATCAGTAAACACAAAAGGCAGCAGCAAGGGAAAAAAGGGACATAATCTGATTTTTCCACAACCTGAAGAAAACACTAGAAGCAGCTTTGAACTGTGGACAGATGCAAACAACTTACCACAAATATGCCCTCCAAAAATGAGGATTTAATTCTGCAAACTCCATCACAGCCATCGACTGATTTATTTCCAGTACCTTCAGCAAGAAACCTTTCTACTTCCCTATGAGAGGGGAACTGAATTGACCTAAAAGGATCTGACACATAGAGTGCGGTGTATTTTGCTCCCAGATTCTCCACATAACTGAGTAGTTGAGATAAAACTTGTCCTACAAGTTATCAAGTTTAAGAACTATATACGACCAAAATAGGTATAAACCACATTCTCCATTGATATCATACCTTCAGAGGTTTGTTCTTCAGCTCCTCCCAGAGTACGGTGACCTTGATCGCATAGAACAATCAAATTTGGCTGCCCCTTGGATTGTTTAGTGATCCTTGATAGCAGATAGTTCTGTAACACAAGACGGATGAAAAGAATTAATACATCCAGTATACACGGAAACAGCATCCATATATATACACATACAAGCAAGTAGTAGCTGTGGTGAACATAGCCACTGCAGTAAAATCTGAAAAATGTCACTTCATTTACTTTTTCGGGTGCCTCATTTTTTAATAGAATAGAGATTACTCCATTATTAACCTGAACTGAGTGGACATCATTGAGTTTCTCAAAACTTCCACCCTCTACAGAGCACGATTGTGAGAGAGCAATGTTGCTGGCCTCAAGACCATGCCCACACGTGTTTGTAAATTCTGAAATCAAGGAGCTTTCCACTGATTCTCTCTCCTCTGATGCATCAATGTAGGGGAATGCCAAAGAAAAATTGGACTTTGCAACAGAGGCCTGACATTTTTTACCACAGCTAAGCTAATAAAAATGAACTTTTGCAGTACATCAAGAACCAAGCACAAAAAATTTGATTCAGGGAAATGATTTCCGAAGAAGGGAAAACTCTAATTACCTTCAGCAAGTCCACAAGCTCCGAATTGGCATTTTTGGGTCTAGAAATATCCACAGATTGCAACTAAACAAGAAATAGACATTAGCAGCTGAGGCAAGGTAGAAAATATCAAAAAGTATAATAAAAACTTGCAAACCTAGGTGTTAACAAGGTGCCATATGAAAGTTGAGATGCAGTAGTACTTTACGAGCTTAAAGTGGCATTTTCACTACCCAACTACAATTCTCCTTCAATGGGTAAATAAACCAAATGGAATTGTTTGTATCAACTCAACTATCGGGGTTAGTTTAACACAGACAACAACCACAAAGGGTTTTACTTAGAGCTGTCCAATTGGCGGGGTGGTCTAAATTTAGGCGGGTCAAAAATTGGAATAAATTAATAAACGTGCAGGTCAAAACCTACTTGGACTGAAACAGGTTAGGCAAACACGTACTAAAAGGTGGGTCATAACCCAACCCTCCCAATCCTTGCGAAAGTTTAATTGCTTTATTTGTTGTTTCATAAATTTTTAGTACCAAATAAATTTTTCTTCTTTATTATAGCTATAAATAACATATCAAATTAAAGAAAATGTCTTCTAAAAATATTGACAAGATTACTCATGTGTCAATTCAACCCAATTTTGTAATGGGTGGAAATAGATTGAGCTAAATAGATGGGTTATTGACCCACCCAAACTTGACCGGCTTTGAGGATTGAGTTTGATTTTTCCACCCCTAGTTTTACTCATTATTCAGGATACAAATGGATTCCAAACACACTTTGGTTTTTTTACTGGTAAGTAGGAATGGGTTCCAAGTTCTACCACCTTTTCGGCGGTTTGAAATCAGTGTGGAGCAACATAAATTTTGTAGGAAGGTGTATCACAATCTCGTCATTGTCTTGCTCCGAAGCATATAAAATTATGATTCGATTGGCATAAATAAAGTGTGTTTGGATAATTTAATTCCAGGAAAGTACAACAAAATATTGTTACTCTCCCCTAAAACTAAGTGATGCCTACCTCTTTCCCAACAAAAACAAGTGCAAGATCCAGATGCTGTCCACCTTCTTTTCCTGAGCACTAATGAAGATAGAAGACAATTCAGTTTCCTTCAAAAATTGAATCAAGAGAAAGTAGGCAGGCAAGAACTAATAGAATATAGCGACAGGAAGTACCAGCAAGTCCGACCAACCACCCTCAGCCATAACGGACTTGACTAAATCCTTCAGTGAAAGGGTTCTGTAATTGACAGCTTCACTTGAGGCAACTCTGTAACATAAGAAATCAAAAGTTTCAGATAATACAAATTTATGCATAGATCTCTTGGCAACAATCACCATAAATGTGTTGCAGTTGCAGTTCAGGAAAGTTGCAATTTGGTGCAAATTACCTTTAAAAAACAAATGTATCATCCCACATAAATATGGAATACAAAAGAAGGGGCATACATAGGTTATCAACCTGTTGTCACCAACAACTCATTAGCTAGGCTGTAGGGCTCACCAGTACATCGCAGATTAATATTTTAAGAACCTAAATGATGTTTCTAGATGGTTCACATAGCTATGCACCTTTGCTTCAACTATAAACCAGCTAGGAACTCTACTGGCTTTCCGAGACTTCATGCCATTGTATTGAAAGTATGTTAATTCTAGCGAGCAGCTTTTGTAAGTCCTAAACCTAGCTATTCTCTGTAGGTCTCTTTAGTGTACTACTTGTATACTGAGATTTTCCTTATAAAATTAATACTTCATCAAATAAAGTGCCTAAACATGGCTATCACGTACACAACCTAGCCAAAGTAAGAAGTCATTTTGGTTAAAAAATTAAAGTTAGTGCTTTCTATTCAAGTAGACAAGGAAATAGAAACTTACACAAATTCTTAAGTGTTGAAACTCACAATTAATGGCTTCTAGGTCTTGTAAAATGGAAAAATAAAAGGGTTTGTAAAATCTTTTAGAAAGAGGCGAAGGAAGGAACTAAAGGGAACAATAATAGAAATGGAAGGAGCTACTGAAAATTTATGAATTTTGAGGCTATAACATAAGAAATTTAACGGGAGTAATTGAGGCATTAGAAAATCGATTGTAGCCAGAAACTATGATTGTCATTAGGATTTGATCTGAGATGCACGGTCTATTTTTTGGAGGATTTTGTCCATATTAAAAGCAGTTTTTCTTTTGAAAAAGAATAGAAAAGCTTATTAAAAGCTTTAACATTCTAGAGGCATGTGATTTTGACACTTCACAGCCCCCTTCAGTCTTCCTCAAAGAAATAAGAAGAGTATATTCAAGATTTACAAGAAAGATACACTGTGCAAATTGCTTTACATCAGGTGTTTCCAAAACAAAAGATCTTGTGTAAGAATAAGGTATAAATTACTTTTGACAACTAGAACAGGCCACAAAGCAAAGATGGGATGTCATTTAGATTTGGTTGACCTTCCTAGATGAAGGCTGCCTATGAAGAAATTGATCTCACTAACAGAGTCAAACATTGCTAGGGTTTAAATTCAAGTGATGTGAATCATCAGATGTGCAAGAACAAAACAAGCAGGCCATTTGGATTAGGATTACAATGGATCAAAGAAGTCAACTTGGTGATATGTTCCCAACAAGAAGGTAGATCAGTAATGGACACATGAAAAAAAGAAAGATGGTAACGCCAGATTACAAGAAAAAAGGCTAGGTCTACTAATGGCAAAAATTAGTCGGGCATTTTGGTGAAAAGGGATAGTTCAACAACCGAGTCTTCATTATTTACCTAAAATTATTCCACTATACATAGTTGAAAAGTATAAGCATATATGCAAGCAGAAAATCTCCATGAGAGATTGAGAGGTTCAAACAGAATAGCTAAAAGCTGGAGCAGTGTGGTGTCACGAGCGTAGCTAGGATTTTCAAGGGTACACAATAAATTTGCAGATCTTACTTCTATTTGTTCATGCTTAAACAAGTTAACAGTCGACCCATGACAACAACAGCAACAAAGACTATTTCTAATTCTTTTTCCATTTCTCAATTATTTTTTGCTGGTTGACTTAATTTGAAGAAAAAATATGGGAGACGCTTCTCAGAATGTTTAGCTATCAAGGAAATTGAAAAACTATCATCACCAGTATGAATAGTTAAAAGGACTGATAGGAAGGGATTCAGAGACACCATGGAGATAGTAAACATTAATGTAGTAATCATTTTTCATAAGATGGCAATGAAAGATACACTTTGATAGTATGGATCTAGGAGAGTCTAAAATGATTTTGTTATTTACTTAGAGCCTGTTTGGATTGGCTTATTTTAGGTGCTTTTAAGACAATAGTTTTTAAGCAGTTTTGTAGTGTTTGGGTAAAATAAAAAGTGCTTATAAGTACTTATTTTAAGCTAAAATATCAAAAATAAGCCAAAGGCAAATACAAACGGGCTCTTAGTTGGCATATAAGTTTTGCTTCCTCATTTTTCTTTTTGATTGTGGGGAAGTAAGTAGTGGACACTTGAGTTGTTAGTTTGTTTTATCACTCGGCCAGTATGGAAACAATGAGTTCCTAAAAAAGATTGTTTGTGACATTGATAAATATCATAGTCATCCTACCTTTGGTGCAACTTTATAAAATTTAGAAAGAAAAATTAATGCCATGGTCTATGGGTTATTTATAACTGAGCGTGCTAAGTTAGCATAACAGTTTAAGAATAATAAAACATAAAGTGACAGCACTCCTAACAACAAACAAACAAAATTCACGAAATACCAAGATATGTGTACACTAAAGGAATCATCTTTCACAGAACATATTTCTAAGTTACTAGCAAAGACATTGAGATATAATTTGATAAAATTGACATTCCTAAAGCTATTTAAGAATAATAAAACATAAAGTGACAGCACTCCTAACAACAAACAAAACAAATTCACGAAACACCAAGATATGTGTACACTAAAGAAATCATCTTTCACAGAACATTTTTCTAAGTTACTAGCAAAGACATTGAGATATAATTTGATTAAATTGACATTCCTAAAGCTGCCAATGGAGAACTTACATTCAAGACAAAGTTAAAAGACCTAGACTTGAAAGTTTATGTATCGTTTGTGAGATATTTATATTATCTATTGTTATACTTGTGATAAAGTTAGAGAGGTATGTGATCAGAGTACTGTGGACAATGCTTGTACAGAGTTAGAAAATCACTGGGGTTGGAAGAAGATGCACAGAATAAAAGAAGCACATAAGATATGGGAGATGATACCATCAAACACAGTTTCACAATTATGGAGAGAACAAGGAGATTTTTTGGTGGAGAAGCAATCCAAAGGAAACATTCTAAAATAAAATACTTGACAACTTCTTTACTTGGAGCAAACAGGAAATATCTCTTTGAGTTTTGCAGCTTTAACGTAAACTTGTCCTAATGCACAAGCTTAAGTGCTTTTATGAGAATAAGGAAACGTCATACTAATAAAATTTTATATTTCTTTTAAATATATTTGAACTACCTATCCAGCATCATTTCATAGAGAAGTGGTTAGAGGTATTAAAAATAAATAATGAGCTAAGGTATAGACCTAATTGCCTTGACGTAGCTAGTCTTCCCCTAAAGAAAGAGGCTTTCTATTTTTAATAGACATGGTTATAAGGAAAGAGGCTGTCTATTTTTAATAGATATGATTATCATGACTCCTGACCATATTTTGAAATGAAGTACCTACCTAGAACCTCCACCTCGTCTTCTAGTTCTTCTCCATTCTCTTTTTCTTCCCTTTTCCTGATACCACTTATCTTTTGTTCTACACCTCAATAAGCTATTTTAGACGTCCCTGAGTTCCCCTCTCTTCATATCTTCCATCCCCTCCCTCAACTTATTCTTACTGCTGCTCCAAGCTCCATCTGACCTCCTCTCATTTCTCCATTCTAGACAGATTTGTCCTCTATTCTCTAAAAATCGAAACAGCTTTTGCATTAAGAACTGTCTAATTACATATATCACAAATTTCTAATAAAAGTGATGGAACATTCAATTAATCGAGATTACCCAAGATTGCAAAGGTAACTGTGCCACCAACCCAACTCACATCCCAATAAAAAAAAAGGAAATAAGCAAACAGTCTTCCTGTAGTTTGTTTCTTCTCAGTTGTTTTTCCCTTTTGCTTTATCACATGTTCTCCATTTCTGTTTGTTCAGTTGCCAGTCCTCAGTTACCAGTAGTTTTGACTATTTGATTTCCCTTCTTGAGTTGGACCATTATCATTATCCTGATTTCAAGTTTGTTCACCCTACTACTTCTTCCAGCAAAGAAATCATTTTCTCTACTCATAAGCCCAAATGCACACCTTTCTTTTTGCTCCCTCATCCCATCTTCTTTCTAACTACCCGCCAAAATTTCCAGCTCAGCACTTGAATTTTCTCTTGTTTCTATTCATCGTATGTCATTAGATGATTTCAAGTTACTCCTCTGGAAAATCCTTCAGGCATCAACAAAGCCACACAAGTATTTTCACCACAGGACGAAGAACAATGGACCAGGTAAAATAATGAAATCTAGTTTACCACCCTCAAGAGGAAAGGCTCAGATGGAGAGAAGGCTGCAGAAACTATGCAGATGTGATAAGATTTTTTTTCTATTTGATTAGTTAAGGGAATGCGGAATGTTAAAGATACCATAAACTTACAAAGAACAGACAGACAGAACAGCTATCACAAGAACAGATAAAGAAAATACAATCCCAGACTCCCAGTTAACATTACAAAGAATCAAAAAATGAGATTCAAGCAAACAAAGTGGACGAACTTACAATATCCAGTTTCATTTTCAAATGAGATGTTAGTGTAAGAAATTACGTTTTGGGCACATTATGCATAATGAGTGTATACCAGAAGCAAAGCTTCTCCATCTCCTTTTGCACACTAATATTTGTTTTTCTTTGGGTGACCAATTATCAGACAGAGAAGCAATCCTCCATAAAAGGGACAAACTGAACTTTTAATATGTACCAGCAACAAAAACGCCTCACATTTGAATGGTGAGAAAACTAGCAATGTTAGGTTGAAAGCATTCTAGATTACAAATAGCGTAAATAATAAGGAAAGGAAAGGAGAGTCAAAACGATCTGGAACCTTAAAACAAAAACTCTTGAGATACAATTCATTTCAAAAGAAGACAGTTTCTCCAAGTAAACCATTCTTAGTAGAACAAATGTTTTTTATCCATCTAAATGAGAACTTCATTTTGAACAGAGGTTAGCTATCCAACGTATTACAAAAGAAAAAAAACTGTGTGTAGACATCTGAACGATAGATTAAACCCTCATTGAAAAGATTTCTGACAAGGAAGATTACTATTAGGACATACAGACGAGCACCCAGATTTGGCATCTCCAGATGTAATTAGATTCTGGCAGGGTGAATTGTTTAGGCCTCCCTCTAGCTTAGCCAAAACATCCTTCCCTCTAGTTTGAAGAAAGACCTCCACTTTTTTCTTTTCAAATAAGGACCTTAAGCCTCCACTTTTTATGGAGTCACAGATATAACCCGTATAGGGAGAATGAGTAAGGAACTATTAGAAGTAGAGAGAAAGGCTATAAGTTTGGGAAGCTAGAGAGGAAGATGGAGTAGTTCATCCTATTTAGCAACCTCTGGTAACAAACAGTATGTCAAGATCTACTTTAATCAACTATACTACTGAATAGAGGCACCACTAAACCAATAATCTGCTTTGAATCCCTAGTGATTGAATAAGCTGTAACAAAATCAGTAGAAATTTAGAAGCTGCAATAACCAATAAGAAAGTAAATCCATACCCATAATGATGCGGTGACCAAAGAAAGGAAGGAACTGCAGATGGAAATGTATGTCCGAAAGGGACTTCAACAACAACAATTAAAGCAACCAACAATGCTACGGCAACCGTCTTCATCTTTCTCCTGAACATCAATTCACAAATTGACAAGACATTAACTGAAAAGATTCAAAATCAAAATACAACCAACATAGTAAGATCAACAAATTCAGACATTTAGTGCACAATTACAAGGATGATTTGACAAATCTAGATGTTTGACCCGCAGAACAAAAGGATAATTCATTCTTTTACAATATCATCTGAATCAAAAGGCAAAGCAGTACTCATAAACAACAGATCAGAGAAGAGAGTGGATTTTATCTAACCTTGGGAAGGCTACTGATGCTGTGATGCAGGTTCAATGGAAGACTCTTCAGCACGTTGCTGTTTTAATCAATCTCTTACTTCCCTGAATATGATAGATAATAATACAGATCTCCATCCACTCTGACAAATTACACTTCCGTGCCCTCTCTTTCCTCATATTATTCCTTGGGTCCTTCTATTTTATTTCAAATTTTTACAAACCTATTTTTTATAAAAACCAAAAATATATAAAATAAAAATACTTTCACCTAATAACTTGGGTAGCTCTTGCACTCATGGTCTAAAAATACTATTTACTATGATCCAAAAATGTTAATTACTTAATAGGTTAAAAATGACCTTTTCCAAGTTTTTTTTTTTAACACATTCTTTTTCTAACAATAACTTTTTCTATCGGTAAATGTTTATCATACTTCAATTAGGAAAAGATTAAAAAATAATAATTTTTCTATTTTATTATGAATTTTTAATTGTAATTTAAATGAAAATTAATGATGAGATTATTATGATCTTAAATATATGAAATATATTATCGATTTAAAATGGTACATGAAGTTATTCTATTTTAATTGATAAAATGAGATTAAGAAATAAATTAAAAATTTCCAATAGTTTATTAGTTAAAGTGATTTAAAAAGAAATAAAATAAAAATAAGGTTTTTAAAAGTAATATTTTAATTTAGAATATGATGTGTTTAAAAAGAAAGGAAGAATATTAAAAGTAATATTTTAATTTAGAATATGATGTGTTTAAAAAGAAAGGAAGAATATATTTATTCAAAAATAATAATATTTAACCCACTTCGTAACAATAGGGGCATTTCTGAACAAAACTATATTAGTAGAGATATTTTAATCGAAACTATTAATGGTAAGGACATTTTTAGACCAAATTATTGAAAGACATTTTTGTTCAATTTCACATAGTTTAAGGATATATTTTTTTTACTATTTTTCGTCTATTTTATTTGAAAATTTTAGAAACTTACCTTCAAATTTACTTGTGACCAAGCTCTTACTATGGTTTGGGATATTATATTTTGGATGGGGATTACCTACAATATTTTTTCCTCCAGTTTTTTTTCAATGGGCTTGTGCAACACATCGAAAGTGTAAAAGTGATTTGGAAGTGGGGAAGTGTTGAAGTTGTTGGTGCAACTGGTTCCACGAACCCCTATACGAACCGTAGAATGTCTTACGGGCTATGGGAAGCCATTCAAAGTTTGTGATCTTCAGGATTTTGGGTTTCAGTAAATTGAATGTATTATCGATCAGAACATGCCATTATTGTGGCTCCAGGATTCATGTTTCAGGAGACTTGGAATTTCAGCATCATAGTTCCGCGGTTGGTTCCTATGGTCCGTACAAGGGAGTACGACTCGTAGAAGGTGGCTCATGGTTGAATATCAAAAAGTTAGGGTTTTAGTATTTGATTGATTTCACGATGGACCAATACGATCCATAGACCGTTGTACGGTTCATACATGGTGTCTGTGGAAGAGAAATCGACAGTTTTCTTCAAGGTTAATTGGGTCTTTTTCTACATTTTTAATTCCTAAACTATGTCGTTTCTAGACTATTTCTAAGTCCTATAACTAATTCTACACTTCAACAATTTTCCATTCCCTCTCATTCTCTTAAAACCCCAAAAGCTCTCAAGTCTTCTTTTCCAATGATTCTCAAAGTGGATTCTGGTACTTCAAGCTTCAAGTCTCCTCTTCCCATTTCAAATCTAGGATTCATCAAAGTATGGGGAAACTTTATCAATGGATTCCTTTCCATCCTTTACATTCCAAAAGAACCTCAATTTATCTTTATGAATTCCTACCCAAATTCAAGGGTTTGCATGATTTCTTATGGGTTCACTAGTTTATGAGCAAAGTCATTATATTTGATCTTATTATACATGATTTGATATAAATTTCATATTTTTGATGATTTTCACATGAACCCATGCTATATGAATACTTTATGATTATGAACTAAGTTTTGAGACTATGCTTGCACTATGACTTGAAGAATTTATGAATTAAGGATGCTTCTAGATAAAGTGTCAACATGTTTTATGAAAAGGTTGCTTCCAATTGAATTATTCTTATTACAAAAAAAATGATCATAATTTAGATGTTTTAGATAAGTGTCTTTATGAGTATGATATGAAATCATGATTTTAAAAGGAGGTATTCTATTATATGAAGTTTATGATCGAATTGATATTACTAGATTCTTACCATTATAAGTATTGTGATTATGATATGATTGCACTTATTTCCATTGGGAGTTTACTTAGCATCAAGTTAATTTTGGGATGGAGGCTCACCCGTTAGTATAGACGGAATACTTTAGTATCAATCATATTGTCCCATAACTATATGCCCATGTAGGACTTGTCCCGATTGGACATTAGCTAGTAGATTCACCTATGATTAAAAACATGGTCCTTACGATAAGTAACACACTCTCTTTTCTCTTTGAGAATTGTACATCGGACTCCATATTATAGCTCATATAGTTTTTGTTGGTTAACGGTATCTCCAATAAAAAAATGTAGTTTTCACAATAGTTTATGATTTCCTCAAAGATTACAATTTACGCTTATGTCATGATTTTCAAGTATTGTATTGACCTTGTTTTATGTCTTATGAATTCAGCTTATCAAATGTGTTATGTTTTACTTGGTTATGCATTATCATATTTTCATACTTAGCCTGCTCCATGTTTACATTTATGCATTTTCCCCTATATTCAGTACATTTCGAGTACTGACACATACATCTATTGTGTCTATATTATCTTATAATAGAGATTCTAACGTTCCTCCATCCAGCCATGGCTAGCAGATTGGTCAGCATTGATTAGTAATTTTGGTGAATCCTCATGGTTCAAAGGTTATGTTATAAGTCTTTATGTCTTTCTTACACTTTCTATTTTCAGACTTACTTCGTGAGCCAGGGTTTGTCCTAGCCACACCCATTAGTAGAGGCCTATTTTCAAACTTAGTTTGATTCTGCATTTACTATCTTTGTACTTAGGTTCTTCTTATGTTAAGATTGTCTAGTGAAACTTATATTCCACTTTATCTTTTTATTTCTCTTATGTCTTTATTTTAGTGTCATTATTATGCTAAGTGGCCTATTTATGGTCTCTTGGGATTCTATTTGCCATGTCACGTCTAGGGGGTAGTTTGGGTCGTGACAAACTAGGTATAAGAGCCAAGTTTTGAAATAGTCCTAGGTGTCTGACAAGCAAGCTGCATTTAATAGAGTCTTATTCATGAGTGTGAAGTGCGCCACATTTATGAATAGAAGGCTACGAGATATTTAAGAAACTTTACTTATTTCATTACTCTAAAGTCGTGTGATAGAGGTGAACTCTATAAAAGTCTTCTTTCTAACTCTTGTTCTATGCGTTTCAGAGCATGCCTCCAAGAAGAGATCCCGTGAGAAGAAACTTGAATGCGGAACCCAAAGTTCCCCAAGCTCTGGTCGACCCTTGGCTGAGCAACTGTCTTATGCAGAGTTTAGGCCGATTTCTAAGTGTTGGCCCAAGCCATGACCACACAAGCTAATAGGAAAATTGTAGCTCCCGTGAACCCAAATATGGATATAACGACAATAAGATTTAGAGACTTTACGAGGATGAATCCTCCGGAATTTCATATTTCGAAAGTGGATGAAGATCCACAAGAGCTTATAGAGGGAATCAAAAAGATTGTGGATATTAAGGAAGTGACTTTGGTGGAAAAGGCGGATTTGGTTGCTTATCGATTGAAAGGTGTTGCTCAAGTATGATTTACTCAAAAGAAGGATGAAAGGGCATTGGATGGGGGTACCTTGGGTTGGGACAAGTTCAAAAGGGTGTTTCTTGATCTATTCTTTCCCCTTGAGATAAGGGACGCTAAAGTGCAAGAATTTATTAACCTAAGGCAAGGAAACATGAGTGTGAAGGAATACTCTTTGAAGTTCAGTCAATTGTCCAATTATTCTCCAGCAATGGTTGTCGACTTTAGAGATCGTATGAGTAAATTTGTTACAGGTGTGTCCTAGATAGTGGTCAAAGAATGTAGAAATGCCATGTTGATCAAAGAGATAGACATCTCAAGGTTGATGAATCATTCTCAACAAATTGAGGAGGAAAATCTTAAGGAGAGGGGTAGAGAGTCTAAGAGGACAATAATAGATAATGGTGATTTCTCTCACTGTGGTCAGGTGGAAATGGGCGTTCTCAATTTCGACAAAAGTTCTCTTGCCTAACTTTATCTAGTATTTCGTTACAAAGGTTCAACAAGGATATGGTGTCTAATCCTAAGCCTCAAGGAGGTGGTTCTAGTGGATCTTGATTCCTCATTTGCAAAAAGTGTGGCAAGAGTCATCGAGGGAGATGTTTAGCCGATATCGATGATTGCTATAGTTGTGGTAAGGTTTGTCATAGAATGAGAGACTGCCATTCACTTGCTAGCAAGGGCAGAGATGGTCGTTAAGCTCAACCTAGTGCTTCTTCTAATCGCTTGACTTAGCATGGTACTTTTTTTGGTTTTGGTAGTCAACATCAGGATATGTTTTATGTTCTTCAAACTTGATTGGATCATGAGGGTTCTCTAGATATGGTTACTGGTATGGTACGAGTCTTTCAACTTGATGCTATGCATTGTTTGATCTAGGTGTTGTATTGTCTTTTGTGACTCCTTATATGGCCATGAAGTTTGATGTTAGTTCCAATGTTCTTCTAGAACCTTTCTTAGTCTCTACACCCATCAGTGATTCTATTTTTGCTAGTGGATCTATAGAAAATGCCCACTCCCCGTTTCTGAGAAAATCACCTAAGTTTATCTTGTAAAGTTAGACATGATAGATTTCAATGTCATACTTGGGATAGATTTTCTTTATTCCTATTATGCTTCAATTGATTTGTAGAATCCGAGTGGTGAAATTTAAATTTCTAAATAAACTTGCCTTAGAATAAAAGGGTGGAAATTCAGTACCTATAAATCAGTTTATCTCATGCCTTAAGGATAGAAAGATAATTTCTAAGGGTTGCATTTATCATCTTGTTTGGGTTAGGGATATGGATTCTCAAGCCCCTACTTTTGGGTCACTTCTACTAATGAGTTTCTAAGAGTGGTACCTAACAATCTTCCTAGTGTTTCTCCCGAAATAGAGATAGACTTTGGAATTGACCTTCTTCTAGATACACAACCTATATCTATTCCTCCTTACTATATGGCTTCGATAGAACTTAAGGAGCAAAAGGATTAGTTGAAAGATTTGTTAGATAAGGGCTTCATTAAAATGAGTATTTCTCCATGCGGTGCTTCAGTTTTATTTGTTAAAACAAATGGTTCACTTTGTATGTGTATGGACTATCGGCAATTGAACAAGGTCACAGTAAATAATAATTTTCCTATCCCTAAGATCAATGACTTGTTTGATCAACTCCAAGGTGATAGTTTGTTCTCAAAGATTGATTTTGATCAGGGTATCATCAGTTTAGGGTAAGGGAAAGTGACATTCCGAAGACAACTTTTGAACTTTATATGGTCACTATGGGTTTTAGTGATGTCATTTAAATGCCCCGACGACTTTTATGAATCTTATGAATAGAGTGTTTACATAATACCTTGACATGTTTGTGATCGTATTTATTGATGATACTTTGATTTACTCATGGAGTGAGGATGGACATGTTTATCACCTAAGGATCATCTTGCAAATCCTCACAGATCCTCCGTTGTTTGTTAAGTTTAGAAAATTTGGGTTTTGGTTGAGGTCCGTTGCTTTCCTTGGCTGTGTTATTTCCAGTGAAGGTATTTAGGTTGACCCTAAGAAGATTGAGGCTATTAGAAATTGGCCTAGACTTCTTTCCCCTTCAGATATTTAGAGTTTCTTGGGTTTTGCTAGTTACTATAAAAGATTTGTGGAAGGGTTTTCCTCTATTGTTTCACGTTTGACTACGTTGACTCGGAAAAAGGTGAAATTTCAATGGTCAAAATCTTGTGAGAAGAGTTTGCAAGGGTTTAAAAATTGACTTACTTCAGCCTTAGTTTTGACTTTACCGAAAGGATCAAATGGTTTTGTGGTGTATTGTGATTCCTCAAGGATTTGTCTTGGTTATGTTTTGATGAAACATCGTAAGGTAAATTGCTTGTGCTTCTAGGAAGCTTAAGGTGCATGAAAAGAATTACCTAACTCATGATTTATAATTGGCGGCAATGATCTTTGCTTTGAAGATTTGGAGACACTATCTTTATGGTGTTCATGTGGACGTGTTCACCGATCATAAGAGTTTGTAATATGTGTTTAAGAAAAATGATTTGAATTTCGCCGAATGAGCTATCTTGAATTGTTTAAAGATTATGACATAAGTGTTCTTTATCATCTAGGTAGGGCAAATGTGGTTGCCAATTTTCTTATCCGATTGTCGATGAGTAGTGTTTCTTACATTGAAGATGGTAAAAAAGAGTTAGTTCACAATCTGCATAAACTAGCTCAATTTAGTGTTTCCTTGGTTGATGTCGAGGATGTTGGTATCATTTTTCAGAATGGGTTAGAATCATCTCTTGTATCAAATGTGAAGGCAAAGAAGGATCTTGATCCAACTTTAGTTGAGTTGAAGAAAGTGGTTTCTAAAAAAGCCATTGAGGCTTTTTCCCAAAGGGGAGATGATATCCTTCGTTACCAAGGTCGGTTATGTGTTTCAAATATTAATGAGTTGAAGCAACATATGTTAGCGAAAGCTCACAGTTCTTAGTATTTTATTCAACCGAGACACCAAGTTGTACCATGATTTGCGGGAGGTTTATTGGTGGAATGGGATGAAGAAGGATATTGTGGAGTTTGTGGCTAAGTGTCGTAATTGTTAACAAGTGAAAGTTAAGCATAAAAGCTCAAAATGTTTGACTCACGACATTAGCAT
>JAJTWQ010000202.1:0-117500 GCA_029007595.1 Solanum commersonii | reverse complement strand
GAGTCTGAAACGACCCCAAAAATGCCCGAAAATGTGCTTCGGAAACACCTAAAATTGTAATTTCCATATATCTCAAAATCCGTGCATCATTTCGAAAATTCGACTTCATATTATTATTCAGGGGGTCAAATTGAGTGGAAAATGGGTCTAACCCGAATTTTAGAGCAACCGTATCATAGGACGTACATTGGACCTTCCATTTCATAAGAATTCTATAAATGACATTTTATCAAACATATGGTGGGCTACTTGTTCATGTAAATAAACTCATATGTTTCAAGAGTACTAAATCCAACCAATTTTCAAAATCCATATAAAACAGCCCACCAACAACATACATATATATATACATATATAAAAACCTTCATAATTTGATCATGGAGGCATGAAAACCATAAACATCACATAATAATACCATTTCATGAAAATATGCAAGATAGACCTTAATAGGGTGTGTAGTAGTGATTCCATAATTCAAGAGTTCATAAATGATCATAAGGACCCATAAACTTGAAGTAAAATAGAGGATAAGGAACCATCCTCCTTCACGTGGCTAATACGATTTCCTATCAAGGTTGTGGTGAGTCCTCCATTCCGTGGACGTTGCTCATGATCTTTTGCTATATATAAGACCTTTTCCTTTTTAATTATGTATTGACTATGAGGGTGAGCCCGGTAGTTTGTCTCGGCCCCCGCTAAGTATCCATGTTTAGAGGTGGTGTTGGACAAGTTGTGTATTATGTTTGAGCTTGACTCATCTATGGTATTTATGTATTATTCTCTTTTTGTCTTGCTCCCTTAGTCCCAATTTCCCCTTGATTATGCGTATCGCTTATGGTCATTTTAATTGCTTTCGCGACCAAGGATGTGTAATGATATGCTATGAGGCTTGTTTGGGGTTCCCTCGGGTTCCCCATTCGCCGGTCACGTCTAAGCCCTAGACTTGGGTCGTGACAAACTTGGTATCAGAGCACTAGGTTGATAGATCCTCGGAGTCCAACACACCGCGTTGATTAGAGTCCGATTCATGGTTGTGTTGTGCACCACAATTATGAGTAGGAGGCTATGAGACATTTTAGGAAATGTTTTCCTTCTTCATGTTCTAAGTCGTGCGGTGGAGTTGAATTAAGTTTTTTTTCCCCTAACGGTTGTTCTTTGCTATGCTAGATCATGCCTAATACAAGAGGAAGACGAGCCCGCGCACCCGAGGAACAACCGACCAATGGGGATCTTCGGGATGTCCTTACTTTATTTGCTCAAGCTATGGCTAATCAAGCCAACCACGGGGCCCAAGTTCCTCAGGCTCCTACCCCGGCATCTCGGGTGAGAGACTTCGTGCGGATGAATCCCCCGAAATTCTATGGGTCTAAGTTAGATGAAGACCCTCAAGAGTTCATTGATGAAGTCCACAAGATATTAGCTATCATGGGCATGAGGTCGAAGATAAGGTGGAGTTGGCGGCCTACCAACTAAAAGGGGTGGCCCAAATATGGTACAACCAATGGAAAGAAGAGAAGGGGGCAAACTATGTGGTGCCTTGGGAAGAGTTCAAAACGGCTTTCCTTAATCGATTCTTTCCTCTTGAGCTTAGGGAAGCCAAATTAGTGGAGTTCATGAATTTAAAACAAGGGTCTATGAGTGTGAGGGAGTATGCCCTCAAGTTTAACCAACTTTCAAGATATGCTCCACACTTGGTTGCCGACTCACGATCTAGAATGAACAAATTCGTGATGGGTGTGTCCGACCTAGTGAGTGAAGAATGCCGGTCCGCAATGTTGATTAGTGACATGGACTTGTCCCGCTTGATGGTCTATGCCGAACAAATGGAGGAGGAGAAGTTGAGGAAGAGGAGGGGTCATGAGGCCAAGAGGGCCCGTTTTGAGGGCAAGTTCCAAAGTCGAAGGGGAGGCCGGTTTCATCAAGGCCAAGGGTCTTCTCATGCGCCCCATAAGGGGTTTGTCAATGATGTTCCAAGGGCCCAAGGTGTTGGTGGTATGGGTCCTATTGATGTATGTCCGAAGTGTGGTAAGGGTCATGGTGGCCCGTGCTTGAGAAATACCGGTGCTTGCTATAGTTGTAGGGAAATGGGGCACAAGGCAATAGATTGTCCTCGAAATTGCAACAAGGGTAAGGAGGTCCGTCCACAAGGTGCCAATGCGGTTCCTTTGGGGAGAGGGGGCCGACAAGGTGGTGCCCCAAGGCACAATCGATTTTATGCTTTGCATGGGGGGCAAGGGGTCGATGAAGTCCCCGACGTCGTTACCGGTATATTGAAAATCTTTGACTTTGATGTATATGCATTAATTGATCCGGGTGCCTCTCTTTCTTTTGTCACCCCCTTTGTTGCCAAAAATAAAGTGATTTAATTCACTGATTGATTGAGGTGGATAGATAGACATTTAGTGGGCTCACGCAATTCACACTTTAGCTTTTTTTCTGTATTTTTATTACTTTTTCCCTTTGTTTTCTAATAATGTCAAATGTCGTATTAAGTAATTGACATGTCTATATCATTTTTTTCTAAAATAAAATAAAATATGTCTATATTAAAGATGGTTATACCCTCATCCTTTTCAAATTTTTTATCTCCCTCTATATGGATGTAATCTTTTTATAGTTAATCAAAGGTTGTTTGAATATATAGAGTTTAAATTCTGAATTTGCTTCTGATTATTATAATGATATCAAGTTAATATTTAATAATAATTAGGTTCATAATTCAATATATATTATATAAATTTCCTAATATAAATACACCGTTTGAATAAAAATTATTGAATTCACATGAATCAATACTTTATATGTGAACTAATGACAGTTTTATAATTAATTGTTAAATAAAATTGGATAAAGGATAAAATGACCGTTCAATTAATTTTGACGAATATTTTTGTAATTCAACTTTAAATTAGATGGGTATTGTCTCTATTTTTTCTTTGCAAGCTTACTTGGCTCATCTATGGTGATGTGTTACTCGATGTCGCAAGCTTGATGAAAGGGAAGAAGTCTTTATCGGTATTCGACCTCAAAGGTGAGTACACTTTTAATTACTTTCCGTTTCTCGATTTAGGTGATACAGTTAAAATTATGACAGTAAATTTGAACATAGATTCATAAAATTTTTATATTTGAAAATTATATAAAAAATATTATATATAAATATAATAATTAATTATTTCAAATATTTAAAAGACATATAAGAAAATTTGCTTTACAAAAAACTTGATTGATCACTGTATTCTTGGAAATGATCTTCAATAATTGAGGTAAAATATGAGCCTACTTTATAAAATTGATCCAAGTAAGTCCTTGTTCACTAATGTCATAATCTTTTCAACATGTTGCCTTTACTTATTTATTTATATTTAGAGTGAAGGATAAAAATTGTACTCAAAGTATCTCAAGTTTTTCATGAGTTTTAGGTGGGTGAGTTTGTTAACTAAATTATCATCAAATGTTTATCTAAACATATTTCTATTAAATTAGGTCTTAGGCCTAACTCACACCCCAAAAGCTAGTTCAAAGGGAGGAGGATTGTCCAAGCCTTATAAGGAGTCCACCCATCTCATTAATCATCAATGTGGGACTTTTGACATTCTTTAACAATTTCAACTATCAATTGTTCATTTCTACCTAAAATATCATTATTGTTCAGGTAGCTCTATTTCCATAAACATTTGGTGATAGTTCAAGACTTCAGATAGGAAACTCACACATAGTTAAGATATGAAAGTAAAAAATCTGGAATACTTTAACTAGATTTTTGACCCTTGGCAACAATATTGTGGCGGTCAAGAATGGATAGAAATATACATCATTCTTTTCGAGACATATTAAAAAGAAAATAGTATCATTTGATGAATTGAGACAGACATAAGGAATACTTAATTATGTCTTCAACAGGCGCAAGGTCAAGACTAAACCTTTAGAAGGGAATTTTGGAAATGCAGTTCATATCGAGATAATAAAGACAAGTGCAAAGGAGTTACTAGAAAATGGACTAGGATGGGTTGCAATGCAAATAAATAAGATGGTTGTTAAGAAGTGATCAAATGTATAAAGGATGGATTGAAAATCCAATTATATTTAATAAGACTAGAGTATATGTGAAGAACACTAGATTGCAAGCAATGGAGAATGATCAAGAATTTATGGAGGTAGTAACTAATTAACGTGACACTTTTTCTTTTTTAGTTTGTTTCAAAAAGAATCGTAGCTTTTTATATTTATTTTTAAATTATATTTTGGGGATTTAAAAGTTTGACATACTTCATGTCCTCATCACCATTCCTATAGGTTAGTATACTTAATTTGAGATCATAAAGGTCGAAAACACTTGGACTATCACTTTTTTGTGCTTATTTATCAATTATTTCTTTTTACGACCTGAACTATATATCATTATCTATTTATTACTAGGAGTCTATTTGGATTGTTTAGACATTATCTTTGTTTTTATTTTTTATTTTAATTTTTTTTTATTTGAAATGTAATCAAATAATCTTTTAAAAAAATAGAGTATATTTTGGATCCTCGTCTGTAAATGAAATAAACATTGAAGAAAAGAAATAGAAACGTAAAACAATCGAATTAGAAATCGTAAAATAAAATAAAGAGGTTTCTATTCATGACTAAATTCAACTAATAAGTGCTAATTATTTATTCAAGCGACTATTAGAAAAATTTAAAAATAAGCACTTAAATAAAACAATCGAACTAGCAAACTTATCAAATATGGGAGCTCAATACTGAAATGATATTTGATAATTTATAATAATTAAAACAATTTGACAAATTATTGCAATTTAGGCCATTTGTTGTGTTAAGCTCCTTGTGAGGTAACATTATTGTCATCTTCTATTGCCCATCCTTTAACTCGTTGTTGAGTGAGTCTTACCTACAAATGAAAATTGCATTTTTTTTTTTTGTATTATGTCACGTAAAACATGTATTTACTTGTTCAATTTTATATCAGTTTAAGTCATGTCTACTTGTACACATTCAAAGTTGAAGGACATGGATATCAAATAAGGGAAAATTAAACGATATGTTTATATATTATGCCGTAAATCTAACATCCAAAGTTTGTTAAATTTTTTACGAGAACAACTTGAAGGATCAAAGTTGTCTGCGATATATTATAAAACACTTTAAATTTACCTCCAAACATTAGGGATTGTTCTTATTATTTTCTCTAATTCTTTTCATTGAAAGAAAACCACATAATTAATTCGAAAAAATAAAAGTTGCAAAGGTACCTGTTCATCCCAATCAGTTTTGGAAGTGATCATAACTAGTGCAATAGTTTGAACAAGTGTGCCAATCAACATTCCCATCCAAACTCCCTACAAAACAATTCAACAACATATCATAATATTCATCTCTATAAGAAATTCATATTAAAGATAAAATTAAATTATTTGCAGCTGAAAAGGGAAGATTAGAAGTTCCACTACTAAATCTAGTATTCTAAGTGTACGGTAAATATAGGAGAGATGTTGAGTATATATTCCAAATCAAACCTCGGATACTAGAGGGGAATAATTTCCTTAAGGGGACACCGACCTTACTAACTAGTGACAAGTTTTAATGTCGTCTTCATTGGTTCATTAAACTTTGGCCCAAGTCCAAAAACACGAACAATATCACTAGCGATTCTAGTTTTTAAACTAGTTTTAATTTTCTAGTTGTGAAAATGTGCTTAAACTTTATGACAAATTTGATATCTTAGGAATACGAGTCACTCTATAAGAAATTCATATTAAAGATAAAATTAAATTATTTGTCAACCTTCTCGATGTGGGATAGGATTCAATATTTAGGCAAATCCCGATAAGGCGAGGCAAACCTCAGCGAAGACGTTGAATCCATAGAGAGGGTGTATGTAATACTCTTGTAACATCTCGCAATTTGAAATAACTAGGAAGAAGCTAATAATTGGAAATAGTCATTTTTGGAAAGAATGAAAATCTGGAAATTTTGTTAAGTTAGAATAAGTTGAGTTTTGGCCAACTTCAAACGGACATAACTTCTAGCTCAGGATGAGCTAGAGGTACCTATAGATATGGTAGAAAAGCTCTTGGAATTATCTTTCCAACGCCGCTGAGTTTGCACGATTTCGAGTTTGTATGAGTGAGTTATGCTCTTTGAAAGTTGGGCCGTTGGAATAAGGAAAGTCCAATCCGAAACGCCCCACTTCAGAGTCTGAAGTTTGGGCTCTGGGGAGACGCGCCAGCCAGAGCACCACAACTTCAGCTCTGAAGTTTGTGCTCTGGCCCCCCGCACCTCTCAGAGCGCCAAGGTCACCAGTTCTTTCTATTTCTTCCCCAATCTTTCGTACTAGTTCCTTAGCAATGTACCTATGTTTTCTAGTTGATTCCAACACTCTAAGGTACATCTAAATATCATGAAATTATCCATAAACATGAGATCATGAACCTTGAATCCATAATCCAATTCAAGGAAAGTTAAGATCAAAGTCAAGAGAAGTAAGAGTCAAGTCAAGAGAAGCTCTTAGAGTTTTCCAAAAGTCTTTTCCAAATGTTTTAACTTTGTTTTAAGACTTAAAGTTCAAGTTGAGTAAAGATTTAAGAGTAAGGTTTGAAGTTCATTTCTTCAAAAGTATATAGGAACTATGTATTCTCAAAGGGTTTAAAATGTTTTCACATTTAAACAAGAAAGGAAACCTCAATTTCCAAAGAGCCTTCGGGCTAGTTTTCAGAAAAAAGTAATGGTTTTCTAAATAAAGCAAGAGGGAAAACTATGATTTTCAAGATAGTCTTTGAGCTAAGTTTTTGAGCATTAATCTCAAATCACAGAAAGAAGTATGTTTTTAAACATAAGAGCTAATATTATATTTTTGGGAATAGTATTGAGCACCGATATGGAGGAGAGTTCAGACAACTCACAACCTCCATAAACCATGTAGCCATCATGGGTAGAAAAGGGTCATACTTTTTAGATGATTCCTTTAATGCTTTTTAGCATAGACTAGTAGATCCACTTAGTAGTTCAGGTTTTATACCCTCAGCAAGGTATAGGACGGCCCTGACAGCGTGAGGCAAATCGTTGTATCATCACAATAGCTCTTACAGATGGTTGTCAGTTAGAGAAACTCCCACATAAGTAATTGTATTCTTATATACACAATTATTTGTATTTTTACATACATTTCAGAGTTATGTTGTATCCTTGCATACACACAGAGTTGACATCATGTTTTTAAATAGCTTTTCTTTATATTGCAATTGTTTTAAACTTCTTTATATTGAAATGAGTTCAGTTAGGTTGAGTTGAGTTGAGCCAAGTAAGTTCTTCAGATTCCTTTCAAGCCTATGTTGTGTTTAACACTCCAACTCACATACTCGTACATTCAATGTACTGATGCCAGTTGGCCTGCATCTTATTATGATGCAGACACAGGTACTAGGATCGGCATCCAACGCATCGTTGATCTAGTGAGCACTCCAGAGTCAGTTGGTGAGCCTCATTGCATTCCGGAGGACTACTTTTAAATGCTTTCAGTTATTTTATTAGTTCATTAGGATGTCGTGGGGTTTGTCCCGACATCCATCTTAGTTGTTTTAGAGGCTTCATAGACAATCAGATGTTAGTTCTTTAGTCTTTTCATTATCTTTATCTTATGTTAAGACTTGAGTTTGCCTTAATGGTCAGTTGAATGTTCTTTTATAACATTCCAGTTTATTACATAAACTTGTCTTTGTTGAATTAAGTCTTCCGCTGAGTAAGTAAGCCAGACCAAGGGTTTGCTTGGGGCTAGCAATGGTTCTCGAGTGCCAACGATGTCCAGGGTGTAGGCTCGGGGAGTGACAACTCTGGCTTAAGATTAGAAGTCTCACATCGGCAAAACATAAGAGAGATGTTGGGTATATAAGCTAAGTAAGCAGACCTTATTAACTAGTGACGTGTTTTAAAGTCATGCAAATCTAGGCCCAAAGCGGACAATATCACTAGCGAGCCGAGTCATGATAGAAACACTTACTGTAACTTGTAATTGTAGAAAATAGCCAAGCATTACTCCAACAGGAATTCCCACCAAGTAATAACATATAATGTTAACATAGGCCACAATGTTCTGCCACCCTGCCCCAACAGCCACACCTATAATACAAAAATTAATAACGCATGAATTATTAAGGTATGAATTGTATTAAAAGTTATATATATAGAAATAAGGCATAAGATATAAATATGTCTTTTAACTTGACTTTATCTGATATTTATGCTTTCCAATTTTGAATGTGCACAAATAAACACTTAAAGTTGTATAAAATTGAACAAGTAGAACTTTTACATGACATAATACACATAGCCTACATGACGTTGGGCGCCACATAGGATACTTATAAATTTTCATGTAGGATGTCACCTAGGACGAATGTGTCTATTTGTTCAATTTTATACGAGTTTAGTACCTACTTTATGCCTACTCAAAATAAGAGGACATCGATGTTAGTTAAGGCTAAGTTAAAATGCATGCACATTTATGTATTTCTAGAAATAATTAGTAAACTTACCAGAAAGTACAGGTTGAACACTATTCAATAGAACTGAAAAGGCCAAGAGAGGAGATAAACTATCTACTTCTTTTACTACTTCTATACTTTCTGTGAAAACTAAAGCCAAACGTCCCCTTAGGAAGAAGAAGAATAATGCTAGGGTGAATCCAATAGCAGAAGATATTAAGACTATTGTCATAATTGAGAATTTTGCTGCCTTTGAACTTCCTCTTCCCAACTCATTTGCTACTCGTACACTGAAAATCATAATTAATTAATCAGCATTACACAATAATAATAACATATTCAGTATAGTCTCGTGATTTTTTTAAAAAAAAAGGTATATGACATCTTATTTTTATTTTTGTGAGATAGAAATGTTATTTTTGATAAACCTTGATTCGAAATCGTTTGCGGAACAAGTTTGAATTAAATCATGCAAGAATATAAAAAGCTATTTTAAGTAGCATTGTAATTTGAAAAGATCTTTGAAACTTGTAGTTTGATATCATTCTTAGATATTTGTGTGGTTATAATTTTTAAATCATTTTACTAAAGGTAAAAGTGAAATTTGGACCTTGAATTGTTCGAGGTGGTGACGTCTGTTGAGATACAATATCATTAAATAATTATAAAAATATTTTTTTAATAACTTAATTTTTAAATGAAATAATTATACGTAAACTTTAATATGATATCAAAATAAATAGAGGTCATAAGTTCACTTGCAATTTAAGTTTCATCTAATATGATATCAACATAAATAGAGGTCATAAGTTCACATGCAATTTAAATTCTTAGATGAAATGATTACGAAAACTACATTAATAAGGTCATAGCATTTTTTGTGAGACAAGTAGAATAAATAGAAGGACATTACCATGCTGCACTCATGAAGCCAAGAGCTATCATCATTTCCCAACCATTGATGTTAAGGCTGCAAAAGAGGAAAACTTTTTAACCTAGGGATAACGGATTCATATAAATTCAATAATTTTAATGCGTAGTATAAATATATATGTAAAATTTTATTAATAATTATAATAAAAATAGATATCTATAATTTTTAAAATATAATGAATTCAATATTATTAAGACCGAACCAATGAAGTTTAAATTCTAAATTTGTCTTATCGACCTTCCCTCACTACAGAGTTAGAGAATGTAATGAGGAAAAGGAACATACCATATAGAAAGGGCATCAATTTGAACCTCAGCATTTTTGAAATTTCCAGTCAGAAGAACAAGTATACTGTTGTACCAAAGCTCAACACTTGTACCCAAAAATAAAATAAAATAAGGTTATTACATGCTCAATATTTGATAATTTGTACCTTCCACCTAAATTGGATGCCATAATTTTTATTTTATGGATTCTCATCGGTAGTTATCTTTTAGATGATTAGATAGTATTATAGCATGCTCTAAATAGTTAAATTACTCTGAGCTGATTGGACTATGACTCAATATTTAGCTCATATTGTTTCAGTACATCTCAAGTCAAGCATCGTTATTTGACTATTTTTTAACTGAATTCATTTGAATCCGACTATTTTCAGCTCAAGAAAATTATTAGACACCCCTACAAATAACTCTGAGCTACCAATGCATGTGCAAGTGAAGTTTATAGATTCACCAAAGCATGATAATAGAGTATGCTCTAAATAGTGAAATTACGCTAAGCGGGTTGGACTATGACTCAGTATTTATCTCATATGGATCTAGTTCATCTCAACTCAAGTGATCGTGATCTCACTATTTATTAACTCAATTTATTTGAATTCAACTATATTCAACTCAACCAACTTATTTGACACCCCTACAAATGACTTTGAGCTACTAATGTGCAAGTGAAGTGTATATATTCACCAAAGCATGATAATAGAGCATGCTCTAAATAGTTAAATTATGCTGAGTTGGTTGGACTATGATCAATGCTAAGATCATTTTGATCCTGTCCATCTCAACTCAAGTGAGTCCAACTATTTATTAATTCAATTTATTTTAATTCGTCTAAATTCAGCTCAGCCAAGTTATTTGATACCCCTACAAATAACTCTGAGCTACCAATATGTGCAAGTGAAATGTATAGGGTCACCAAAGCAATGACATTAGAGCACGCTCTAAATAGTTAAATTATGCTGAGCTGGTTGAATTATTGACTCAAAAATGTTTTGCTCATTTCAATCTAGTCATCTCAACTCAAGTGATCTTTATCCAACTATTCATTAACTCAATTTATTTTAATCTGCTCAAATTCAACATAACCCTTTCAAAATAACTCTGATCAGCTACCAATGTGCAAGTGAGAGGTGTAGATTCATCAAATTAAATCATGACATTATTAGAGCATGCTCTAAATAGTTAAACTACACTGATAGTATAAAAGTTTGCACATGGACTCACCAGAGCATGACACCAGATGATAGAGAAAGTTTGACAACAGGCCACAAATCCTTGAAAGCCAAGAATGAAAAGCCAGTCCAAGTATCTTTGCACCATCCACCCATAACATACACTAATTGCCCAATATTAGGTATCCAATATGCCAAAATAGTTGATATCATAGCACCAGTTAGCCCAAATTTGTACTTGATTGTCAAAAGCCAAGACAAAAATGCATGGATTATTAGTGTAATTGCAGCTAAGTATGCAATAATTATGTTCTTGCTTTGTGCTTGAAGGTACATTTGGCAAGCAAATGACACAACATATGCATATGCCACTGGGATGAACCAAAGTGAAACAACTCCAGCCACTTGTGCTATGTCATTTTCTTGGCCTAATGCTTTTAAAATTGGAGTTGTAAATAGAAATAATGGGAGTAGAAGTGTTGTGGTAATTGTTAAGACAATCAATGATCTTTGAAGATGTAAACCAAGCATATGATATTGTTTTGCTCCAAATGACTGACCACATAATGTCTCTAGTCCACTTGCCATACCTAGCTGTAAATTAAATTCACAACATTAATTTATTTCAACAAAAACATAACATAGCAAAAGTTTAAGTTTTATGTATTGACTGTATCATAATAATGGAAGAGTTATTTAGTGGCAATAGATTTTTTTTAACGTTAATATAGCGGCAATTGAATGTCACTGCATCCAGAGTCGTTAAAGCATTTAGCGATATCTATATAGAGTGTTAGTTATGTATACTGATGTTTAATATTGCTAATATAATATAGCGGTAATTATATTATTGCCGTTAAATAGTTGACACTAAATCCTTTATTGATTGTAGTGTGTAAAAGATATTTTTATTGCTATGATATTCTCGATATAAACTTTATACATAGTAATCCCCCGTTCATTTTTACTTGACCTCTCTTGACTTAGAACTTCCTTTAAGAAAGTACTCCTTTGTTCACGGAGTTTAAGAAAATAAAAGAGATTTTTGAATCTTATATGGCCTTAAAATTATTCTTTCAATTTCAATTTGTTTGTCTTCTTTTTCTAATCTGTTTATGTAAGAATAACTTTTTCCTTTTTCGAAAACTCTTAAAATTTAACTTCCGTGACATGTTTAATCACAAGATTATTGAGCATTGTGGTACATATATCAAGTCAAAGCCAGACTAATTAATCAAAACGAAGGAAGTACATGCATTATTTTTGGTATTATTTAATTTCCTTCATTTAATACAACAAATCAAATAGTCAATAGAAAAATATCAACATAACTGATTCCAACATTACTAATACACCATATTTAGTACTTCATTTGTCCTAATTTATATAATTCACTTTCCTTTAGTCATTCAAAAAGAATAAAATATTTTTATATTTAGTAACAATTTAATTTTAAAATATTCACAACACGTGTGATTGACAACTTACAAGGATGCCAATGCAAAATCTGAGGAGGACAGTGAAAATCAATGCATAAGCTGCAAGTTCAGTGGCTCCAATATGACCAATAAAAGCTAGACTTATAACATTTACTCCAAATGTTGAAAATCTGGTAAATATAGCTGGAGCTGCCACTACCCATAATTTCTTATTTTCATGTAATATCATATCCTTCAATTTCTCTTCTTTTTCCACAATAATAATATTATTTCCTCTTTCCTCTTCTTGGTCCTCTCCATTTTTAATCAGCCTCTCACTTATATAATCAACCATTTCTGTAAAAAATAAAAATAAAAATAACATAAGTATTCAGTTACAATGTCGGAATCAGAATTTTCACTGTAAATATACCTAAAAAAAGACCTTTGTATATATAGTGTGATTATCTCGGAAAAAAATGTACTATGGCTTGACGGTCAATCAAGTGATATGAAAACCATGAGACATCAACATTCAATAATCTCAATAAAGTTTTTTTTTAAAAAAAACATTTGGCTAATGAATTATTTCAATTTTGAGAAAAAAAAAAAGCATTAAACATAATAATTGATGTAAATCTATAAAGTGGTAAAAAAAAAAAGTGGAACTAAAACTATGAGAAATTACATATCATTCATATCTCAATAGAGTCAAACAAACACTTACTGAATTTTTTCAATTTTGAGAAAAAAAGTAGGTATTATATAAAATAGTCAAAGTTGACTAGGATACCAACGTTATTAAAAAAAAAAAATATAAATATTAAAATTGGATCTATCAAATGAATAATCAAATGTGTAAAAGTGTAAGAAACACTTAATCCAAGTAGGGTGTGGGGGGTGAATGAAAAACTTTATTCTTGTAAAGTGAATCATATTATTGTGTTTGTAGATTACTATCCTTTATGAACCGATCACTCGACTGAAAGGAGAGGGAGCAATCACAACGTTATACTTTAAAATTACACGGTACATTTTCCAATAATTTAAATTATAGTCTAGTAGATTATTTTCGCCCGTAGAGATGAGATTAAAGGAAGCTAAATATGAAGCTTCTAACTCTAATAATCAACTCGAAACTATATTAGTATAAAACGATATTATCCTGTTACTAAATTCTCCCTTGATTACCACCTTGAATAACAAGACAAAATATTGTTTAAAAAAAGGATTGGAACACATAAATTGCTTGGAAAAATAGGAAAAGCAAAGAAGGTACACATAAATTGATTAAAACCAAAGCAAGCAAGAAGAAGGAGGTTAACAAAAACTCACCTACCCAAGAAGAGAGCAAATGAAGGAGAGAAGGAAGCAAAAGATAGAAGTGGAAGAAAGACACTTCCTAGTAATTTATTGTGATGAAGTGAGCTACTTCCTCCGTTCCTCTTTATATGTCACTATTTTTTATTTCACCTATATTAAAAAATTAAGTAACTCTACTATTTTACACTTATTTAATTTTTTTTAAAGTCAACTTTTAAATCAATGAATATAAATTTGATTAATTAATTTGACCAATGAACATAAATTATTTACTTAGTTTTTCTATGTTGCTCAAATGTATATTTTCAAGGCTAATAATTTACAAGGGTAAAATAGGAAGAATATTGTGATTTATGCATTGATTTTATGAAATGATATGTATTATGGACCAACTATTTATAGTAAGGATGACATATAAAAAAGATCAGATGGAGTAGTAATTTATTGTGATGAAGTGAGAGAGTAGTTTGACTGTGCACAAAATTTAAGAAATATAGGAAGATTTTGCGATATTTCAAAATTGCCCAATATATAGCAACTTTCACATATAGCAAACATAAAAATCATATTTGTATGTTATAACTATAGTTTGCATAATTGCGCTCCATAGCAAACATAAATATGTATATTTCACTATACATATACAAAGAAAGCAGTTGTATAATTTGTTTCGGTATACATATACAAAAGATCAATTGTATAATCTGTGTTTGTATAAAACGAGAAAGACAAAAGAAAACTGGGCAAGGGAAGACTGTATTTGTATAATTATAAGTGTATAGGACGAAAATATATGCATTTGTATATATCATTTTCTCTCGCTTTATACAAACACAAACGCAATGTATACATTTGTGTTTGTATAAAGTGATAGAGGCGAGTGAGAGTGGCGAGCGAGATCTGGGAGAGGGGAACGAAAATATATGTATATATATACAATTTTCTCTCGCTTTATACAAACACAAACACATTTTATACATTTGTGTTTGTTTAAAAGCGAGAGAGGCGAGCGAGACTGCCACCAAAACGAGAGAGGCGAGCAAGATTCCACCAGGGAGAGAGGCGAAAATAGCAATAGTTTGCTATAGGTAACAATTAAATCAAACTATGTTTATAACATTTAATTTGAATTAATAGTTTGTTATTATATACAATTTTTCAAAAATAGAAGAGTATATGTTTATGAATTTTTTAATAGATTTTTTGTCAAACAAGTATGAGTTAATATGGAATTTTTTTATGGATTTTTTAATCAAAAAGAAGTGTGGTTGACTTTTAGACTTAAAATATGATACACGTGTTTGTTTGTCTTTTAGCAAAAGATTTTTACGGTAAATTGTTATTAAATGTAGAAATAGATTATTATTTTTAAAACTGATTAAAAAACCATAAAATAAAGACGATCAAAGAAAATCATATTTAAGTTGTCTCATATATAATTTGATAAATATATCCAATTCATCAAGTTAACTTAAAATGGCTTATAAAGATTGAGTCAATGATCATATAGATACATTTTAGTTTACAAAATAAAGTGCCACCAGCAGCATTTCGTCGTCGTCGTCATTATTATTATTATTATTATTATTATTATTATTATTATTATTATTATTATTAATAATATTAATATTATTATTATTATTATACTAACCATATGAAATGGAGCTGGTAAGATCCAGATCTGGTTGTAAGTATAATAAAAAAAAATTACTTCCAAATAGCTAAATAAAATATATTCTTTTCGTCTCATTTTATATGTCACGTTTTTATTTGCACTTGCATTAAAAAAATGATGTAACTTTACCCTTCTATCCTTATTTAATTTTTTTGGAACTCAAGTTTTCAATCAATGAATATGAATTAATTTATTTTGATTAATTAATTTTATCAATGAACATGTATCATTTACTTAGCTTTTCTAAGTTGGTCAAATATATACTTTCAAGGCTAATAACTCACAAGGATAAAAAAGGAGAAAAATGGTAATTTATGCATTGATTTTATGGAATGACAAGTATTATGGACCAACTATTTATAGAAAGGAATGACATATAAAATGAAAAGGAGGGAGTAATAATTTTGAGACGTATATGACAAAACCATGAAAATCAATAGCAATGGTAAGTGAAAAAGTAAAATTTCGCTACATTTTAAAATGAACGAGTCCCAACCCCCAGAATGAGTCCCAACAAAATTTTTTGGAATAAGGGTCTGAAAAATACCCCAACTTTGGTCGAATTTGCTATTGCGATACTAAACTTTCATAAGGACCTATTACCTCCCTAGACTATTTAATACCATATTTTTTACCCCCTGAACTATTTAATAGTGTATTTTAAAGGTATATATGTGCCCACGTGGACACGTTACTATTTATAATTTTACATTATTTTTTATGTCCACGTGGGCAAATATATATATTTAAAATACGGTATTAAATAGTCTAGGAAGGTAATAGGTCCTCATAAAAGTTTAGTATCACAACAACAAATCTGACCAAAGTTGAGATATTTTTCACACCCTTGTCCCAAAATTTTTAAAACAATGTTTCAAATGACGATGCCATTTATTATATTAGAGTCTGTGTCAGTAAGGATTACATATTATTTTTTCTGTTAATTTATTTGTTAGGGGTGAAATTTTAAGACTCAGTTAAGTTTTTTAGATGTTTATTTAAAAAAAATATTTTAAGTTTTTTTAAATTATAGTCTCTTATAGTATTTTTATGTTATTTTTAAATAATATATATTACTTATTTTATTTTAATTTAAATGGCATAAATAAATTTTGAATACTCGATTAATTTTTTATATGATTTTTATTTTAAGTTATTTATTATTCTGATTTATTATATTTTTACGTGCATTTTAAAACAATGTGTTACTTTTTTTTGTTCTAATTCACCTGATTCATAAAATTTTGAGAGTCCAACTAATTTTATATTATTTATAAGTATTTCAAGTTATTAATTATTATAACATATAAATTTTAAAAAATAAATAAATATATAATAAACTAAAAAAAAAACTAAATAATAGTGAGATTGTTTCACCCATAATCAGAGTTTTTAGGTTCGAGCCTTGGATATGAAGAAAATCTTCTTGGGAGCGTCACTATCAAATGAACCCTACAGTGTGTGATCTGAATTTGATCGATACTCTAATGTAGAATCCAGACACCAAATAGAATAAAAAAATGAAGAGCGGAATCGGATCTGTGTTTCTAAAAACTTGTGCCAATTTTTTAAGTGATACTACAATTCTTTGAGCTAAACAATTTTTTATTGCATTGCTAAAAACAATGGTATTAATTACGCTTCTACTAGAGCTCCATTAAATATTTTAAGAAATTATTAAAGGTTATACCTAAAATAAAACACAACAATAACAAAAAAAGATTATGGTGTGTTTGATAGGATGAATTTTTATGAAAAATATTTTTCACAAAATTGAGTTTCTTATATATTTTCTTGTAATTTTTATGTAAGAATTTTTTTTTTAAAATGCATTTGTATATAATATAGACAAATACTATTAGAGTTGAAGGTGAAAAGGTGGTGGGGATGAAGGTTACGGTAGTAAGGGATGAAGATGATGTGTGTTACTCTAATTAATTATTTTCGTCTTGTTATATCACGAACTTTATATACAATGTTCATCAATTATCAAAATCAATTTCAACATAAATAACATACATAAAGTTTAACGTGTCAAAAAATACTGCTTTGAAATGTATTAGAATATAAAATTATATGTTCTATGTTTCAATTTGTCTGTCTTACTTTTTTATCTCTATATTTAATTAGTAGAAATGTCAATTTTATATTCAGTATTTTTTTACTCCAAAAGCGTATTGACATATTTAAGAAGTACAACTTTCTTATAACTTTTAACCATATATGTCATGCATTTTTTTTTGTCAAAAAATATTTAAAGTGGATGGTCCGAAGAGTTCACTTTTTTTTGTTTTTATTTTTTATTTGGTATTTGATATCTATATTAAAGCTCGACTATTTCAGATTCACATTATATAAGTTCCATTTGGGGGGAAGCACACTCTATCAAAAAAAAATTCATATTCAAAGCTTGAACTTAATACCTATGATTAAAAAAGAAACAACCTCATCCACTACATGATAAAACATTGATCATTCGCGTGGAATATATCTTTTTTCAAGATGGCAGTATATATGCAATAATAATGTGTTAGGTGACTTACTAGCTTTACTCCACATCAATTGTCAAATTATTGTCATTCAGTGTTTCGAAAGGCAAGTGATGCAGAGCGTTTTACTTAGTAAAAAATGAGGCGTAAGCCTCGATACATAAGACCTAAACTCTATGAATCTTTACGAACAAAAAAAGATACACTTCTACAACTGTTCTAAAATGTTAGTGCTTCAATCAAGTAAACTCAATCAAGGAAAGGGACAAATATATTCGTTAATTTATGACTTAAGAATGGATATATTTTTTATTAAAAAAATAATGTGTATACATTTTCATCATCTAATAAATGATGCATATATATTTTTATCGTCTGACAAATTAAATAATGCATATTTACACTTTTTGTTAATAGATCTATATTTACTAAATTAAAAATAATAATACTAAAACTTTTTTTTTTTAGTTTAAAAAATGACACATAACGTTAAAAAGAATGCTCCAGTCATTTTGTTTTACCACTTCAAATCCGAACCAACTCAAAAAAAAAAAATCTTGTGTAACATCCAACAATTTAAAATGAATATGAAGAAGCTTGAAATTGGAAATAATCTTTTTGGAAAATTTTAGAATCTGGAAATTTGGCTAAGTGTGGGAAATCAGTGATTTTTGGCCAACTTTAAACAGTCGTAACTCCTAGCTCAGGATGACTTAGGAGTAGTTCCAGTTATGGTTGCGAAGCTCGTGGAATGATCTTTCCAACGCCACTGATTTTACTCGATTCCAAGTTCGTATGAGTGAGCTATGCCCTTTAGTAGTTGGGCAGTTGGAAGGGATTTGTCCGGAAAATTTTAAGGGCATTTTGGTCTTTTTTTCCAATAATTAATTCTTGGTGTTATTTTGTTGTGATGGACTGATTTTGATCAGTTTATTTCCATTTTCAAAGAGTAAAAGCTAGGGCTTGGGAGAGAAGAGAAGAAGAAGAAGAGAAAGGGAAGATCAAGCAAGAGGAGATCATTGTGATTTTCGTCGGGGGTGATCCCTACCAAGGTATGTGAGTTATTAGTGATGGGTTGATCCTTTCTTCCCACACACCAACTTGTTTTAGCTTTGAGAAAGATTGGTTTTGTTATTGGAGTTGCTGGATTGTGTTGTTGGGGTTGTTGATTTTGTTGTTGGAAGTTTTAGTTGATTTAGTCCATAATTTGATTGGTATTTGGGGCTGAAATCTATTGTATATTGAGGGATTTATGAGTCTAAAAGTTATGATCATATGAAGGGATCCATCATCAAGTTTCAACTATTTTTTTTTGGCAGTCGTTTTCCCATCTACGGTCTGACCTACGGACCGTGGATCGATTGACGGTCCGTACTGGTCGACCGTCAATCGGGACAGAAGCTAGGCCTTTTGGGGAATCGATTTACAGACCCGACCTACGGTCCGTAAGTTGACCTACGGACCGTAAGTCCCGATCGTGGGTCAACACTTGGCCAATTTTCTGACTGAGCTCTTGGGGGAAATTCTCTGTCACGAACGACGGACCTGCAGTACGGACCGTAAGTCCATCTACGGTCCGTCGATGGTGTCCGTAAGTGTCGCCTGAGTCACCAGAAGTTTGCAATCTCAGCCAAGTTCCCCCATGCTTTTCTCACTTCCTCATGCATGTTCCTAGGTATTATACTTTATACCTATGTTTCATAGTTGTTTCCGACACTCCAAAGTACGTCTAAACGTCAAGAATCCCTCCATAATGTGTGATCAAACACCTTGAATTAATAATTCCAATTCAAGGGAAGTTAGTTTCCAAGTCAAGTGAAGTTAGACGTCAAGTGAAAGAGTATAGAGTTTCAAGTCGAGTTAAGTCAAGAGTTTCGAGTTAAGTTAAGAGTTTCGAATTGAGTTCTTTTCAAAAAGGGCTATTAGGGAACTAAGTATTCCCAAAGGAGTTTATAAATGTTTTTACATTTGAGTAAGAGGGGAATCATGTTTTCCAAAAGAGCCTTTGGGCTAAGTTTTGAGTAATTATCTCAACTAAAGAAAGAAGATTGTTTTAAAAACACTTATGAGCCAAAGTATTTTGGGAGTAGTATTGAGCACCGAATTGGAGACACGAGTTCATATAGCTCAACTCTCCATAAGAACCATGCGCCAACATGGGATTTCTCGGATCATACTTTTTAGATGATCACGAAAGTTAAGCTAGTGGATCCACTAAGTAAAGTTAGCTTCCTATATCACGGCAAGGTATAGGATGGTCCTTGGCAACGCGAGGTAAAGCGTTGTATCATCACTAGGGCTCATAGTGGTGGTTGTCGGTTAAAGAACCTCCCACTAAAGTTATATTACTTTTATATAAGTAAAGTTGCTTGTTATTGTTTTATCATTAACGAGCTAAGTTGTTTATACTGTTTTACAAGCCTTGTATATTGCTTGTGTTTATTGCTATATATATTGAGTTCAGTTATTTATGAGTCGAACAGAGCCAAGGTAAGAGTTCTTTTCTACTCTTTTCAAGCTCAAGTTGTGGTTTAGCTTTCCAGCTCACATACTCGTACATTCCATGTACTGATGCCAGTTGGCCTGCATCTTTTTATAATGCAGACGCAGGTACCCAGGATCAGCCTCCAGCACGCCGTTGATCCAGTCGAGCACTCCAGAGTCAGTGGTGAGCCTCCTTGCTTTCCGGAGGACTCGATCATTTTGCGTTCTGAGTTTTATTTTATTAGGATGTTGCGGGGTCTGTTCCAAACATCCATCTCAGTATTTTTAGAGGCTTCATAGACAGTCAGTCAGTTAGTTTTGAGTCTCTTTTCTGTATATATATAATATTTTATTTTGAGACTTGAGTGCCTCTTTGGCCAGATTTTATCAGTTGGTTATGTTATAACCTTTCATTTCTGTTGAGTTAAGTTTTCGCTGAGTTAAGAAAGCCAGGCCAAGGGTTCGCTTGGGGCCAGCAATGGTCTCTGAGTGCCGGTCCCGCCCAGGGTGTAGGCTCGGGGCGTGACATCTTGAATCTCGAATTTTTAAATCGTTGAGGTGATCGAATAAAAGAGGAATTGATTTTTTTTTAAGTTGGATCAAATATAGATTGGATCTCGAGTCATAAACAAATGAGTGAGGTAATTTTTTAAAGTCACATGACATTTTTGAAATTAAAAGAATCAATTTTAGAATTTATTTTAATTCAGCAAATACAAGTCTATTAATAGAAAAGATAAATATGCACCATATGTTAAAAGATGAGAATATATATGCACTAACTTTTAAACGAGGATATATGTATTATAAAACTTGAAATTCAATGGTATATTTACCCTTTTCCCCTATACAATTTGACTAGTCTGATTGGCTCATTAAGATGAGTGAGCAGTCAAGATATTTTTTAATTTCTTTTTTGAGAAAAAAGTTAAGGAGTAGGGGAAAAGATTACAATATGAATATCACTAACAAGTATATGAAAAATAAATAATCAATCAGTTAAAATATTTGAGTGAATTATCAATAGACTTTTTGTTTATAGAGTTCAAACGTGTGATATTAGATTTTGAATGAAGAAGTTTTAACCATCTCATTATACTTTATCGTTGTAAATTAGTAAATAATTATTTGTATGATCGTGAATTGATGATATTAAACTATACCAACTTGCAATTGTTGGGTGATTTAAAAATATTGTTTTTAATATTTTATTTTATGTGATCCATGTTTGATTGAATATTACAGGCTTAAGAAGTATAAAGATAATTTTAAACTTTATAATTTTACACAGGTCACAATATTTAAGCGATTATAAAATTATGAAGCTTGTGATATTAAACATATTATAATATTTATGTGGCTATAAAAGCTCGTCAATACGAATAAATGGGAGCTTAAGTTAAATTGTTTTCCACCTTTTATATGGGATAATAATTTTACCATTTTAATACAAATAATTGGATAAAATAATTTCAAAATTAACTAATACCTCAAACTTAAAATAAAATAACGCTAATCTCAAATTTTATTTCAAAAATATTATTTTTATATCATATACGAAATAGCATCACAAAAAATTCTAATATCATACTAACATATTAAATTGACATACAAAAGTTAGGTAATTGATTAAATGCAGTGATGTTATATTAGAACAACAAAATGAAAAGTTGGCCCCGGTTAGTTTGGTGATAGGTTGATTGATGGGTCGTTGACTGGGTGTATTAGAATAGTGTCGAATATTATGTATGTCACGACCCAAAAATAAATGTGATGGCACTCGTCGTATCCCACCAAGACAAGTCAGCCTAAAACCCAATCATTTCGATAAAGTGTGGAAATAAAGCAAAATTCAATAATAATTACTATTACGAAAACAAGTCAACTTAATTCAATCCCCAAAACCTGGTTGTCACGTGCACAAGCCTCTAATGTAAATACTAGAATCGAAATAAAAATACGCAAATCTCAAATGACGTTGTCTTTCAAGTAAAAACAAAATCATAAACAGGAGTAAGAAGGTTCACTGAGATGACAAACAGCTACCTCTCAAATCTCCACAGAAAGCCTCGAAAACGAAGAGAACGGGAGGTATCACGAAGATCCGAGCTCGTAACCTACAAAAGATTGTAGAAGCAAGGGGTGAGTACCAAACCACACGGTACTCAACAAGCAAACCTCTAAACACAAGCTAAGGGTACATAATACGGGTACTCCTTACACCCCATCCTAACATCCATAACTACAACCGGCATAAAACCAGTCCAACCTAACAATTCACAGTTTACAAAGCATACAGCTCAACAACAGCACTCTAACAGATTATATATTCTCAATAACATTTCAATATTCATCAATAATAAGTTTCACAGAAAGGCACTCACAAGATCAGCAACACATAAGATCAAGTTCATCAATAATAAAAATGTGCAATGAAATGAAATGCAATGTCAAGTATAGTGATGCATGTCTGACCTAATGATACACACCCGCTGTCTCTCAGTCCGGGACCCATGGGGGACATATCTGTCCATGCATCCATCGCGGCGTGCGATACGACCCTCGATAATAGTAACCATCGCGGCGCGTGATACGTCCCTCGAAATATAGTATCCATCGCGGTGCGCGATACGTCCCTCGAAATGGTACATCATCTTATCACATAACACTTATCACAATCATGTCTCAGAACAATGCAAATAACATGTTCACACAAATAATGAGGAGATGACCATTTTCATAACATTGCATAAATCACAACAACACAATCATAATACAACTTCAACAATGGTTCAACAAGTCTTTCAAACAATTCTCAACACATCACACAAACAATTGATCACATTACTCCCAACCATATACCACAAGGAAATACACGAATTCCATACGCTTAACAAGGGTTTCGAAATACACTTGCCTCAAATAATTGAACAATCACTCCGAGACTTGAGCTTTCCCTTTTCGTTGGGCTTCCAAAGCAATGCAATCTATTCAAGTATATAGTCACAATAAGATTCCGAAACTAACAACACTCATGCCACTATAGGTTTAGCCTAGACCCGAAAGCTTGCCCAATTTTATAATTAAGTTCCTAACTCTTGATGCCCATTAACTTGTCAATTATTCCAATTCCTTCAAATATCGTAAATCTAATGACATTCACAAAAATACAAACAACAATGACATTATTATTTTCCCAAGAAATCAATTAGCCCTTAACTTATATAGAGTAACAATCGAACTCCTTTAGTGAGCATTCAACTTACTACTTGAAACTATAGGTAGCATGTATGGAAAATAATTATACATATACTCCTAACAATTCAATTCCCTTAATCCCCAAAAATTGACAGCAAACAAAAAGGAATATAATAATAATAACAATACTATTAGCACCCACCGTTACCATTAATTTCCAAACAACTCACAATTCATTTTAACTAACATACAACAATTTCACCTTCTACAACGTGATTTCCTTCAATCACAAAATTCATCAATACAATCAAAGAAAACACCATTCTAAGGTCCATTTATATATATAAAGACAACGAGACTCAAACACACAACTTCTATATCAATTTATTTAAAAATTGTTCGATATTTATAGAGATAGTTGCGTCTCCAATTATCAAAATAAGCATTCTTTTAGGTATGTTTATAATGAAATCTAGATTTACTTGCTTAAAATAATTTTTATGGAATCTAAGTTAAATATTTTTCTTATTTAAGCACCGTCTAGTCAAAATCGAATTTGAAAAGTATTGAGATTAGTTAATTATCAGAATAAGCATTCTTTTAGGTATGTTTATAATGATATCTAGATTTACTTGCTTAAACTTATTTTTATGGAATCTAAGTGAAATATTTTTCTTAATCTAAGATTGAAATACAATACTAATTGTATCGGAAAAAGTAATTTAATTATTAATTTAAAATACATACATACTTGGTTCAAATATTATTTTTTAAGTAGTTATCTAAATTTAAAAAAAAGTCAAATTGCATTGCAATTTTAGCCAAATTAAATTTAAGATGTGATCAAATTAATTCAATAAGCTGAATTTGGCCATATTTGAAATAAAATTAGTTAATATTCAATTAACTATTGAGCTTATCTAACTTTATTGAGATGAGATAAAATAATTATTTCAATATAAAAACTTACTATATCACTAATATGTTGAGGAGAATAGATGCATAAGCAAATCAATTACTCATTTTAAAAACGGAAAATGGATAAGTAGCTTCATCCTATGTCACACCTAACCTTTACTAAGGTTCTATTACCCCCGAACTTATTTTTTAATTAATTTTCTATCTCTTTTCGGCCTACGTGGCACTATCCTTGAAAAAATTGTCAACACGCACTGAGCCCACAAGATAGTGCCACGTAGGCCGAAAAGGGATAGAAAATTATATATAAAATAAGTTCGGGGTAATAGGACCTTAGTAAAGGTTAGGTGTGTCTCAAAGATTTTGATTATAGGCTGGGTGTACTTATGCATTTTCCCTTTTAAAAATTGCCCATCTTTCCACTTCCAGCTCTCCACCGGAGCTCGGCGAGTTTTCCGGTGTCCGGCGAAGTTCTTTGTCAAATGCTGCTTCTGCTGTTCTTTTCCCTAGTTTGGGTTCGACCCTTTTGGGCTTTTGCTTCAACAAATGTTCCTCTTCAAGACCCTTCAGCTTTAGAAACAAGGTAATGTTCTTTCTGAAACTTCAATTTTATATAATGAGTCAAAAGGGAAGAAGCATTGTTTTGGAACAACGAAAGTAGGATAAACAAATTGAAATGTATTTTGTTTCAATATCTCTATGTATATGTAAGTAAGATATATGTCAAACTAACATCTTAAATTGTGTATCCATAGGAATTTCGTGACATATAGTAATAGTATGGAAAGGAATGAAACAAACAGAGCAGATAAATTATTGGTGAAACTCAGCAGCGGATTGAGAATTGTTTACCAGAATGCAGGTTGTATAGAGTACTAAGTTGTGAAGATTTACCATAGAGAGATTATCCAGTCAAATGTTGTGTCATATAGTAATCCAACATATAGAGCAAATGAACTGCAGGTGAAACCAACAGCAGATTGAGAGTTGTTTTCGAGAATAAAAAGATCGGATTAGCTTTGATTATTTGGCCCAGTGGAGACGAAAAAAGATACTGGGTGATTCCTTTCCATCTACCTAGGCCTTGATGGGGAGTTTGTGTTGGTGGGAGGTAGCAGGTAGATAACTGGTAGAAGAACACACACATTAAGCATTGTAAAACGCATAGTTGTGATTGGAGTTTTAAATCTTCTTATATGATCCAAGCATTACTCTAGTTTCTCTTTTGTACATGATACTTCCAAATATTGGTAGATGTTATGTTTCGTTACATCTTATATGGTCCAAACATTACTCTGTTCATTGTTACACATCGACTAAAGAAATCATAGTTCACTGGACTTGTGTTATTTAATATGAATTAGTAAATTGATCCAATTATCATTGATATGTTGACAAAATTGTACGTCTCAAGTATAAAGTCTTGATGTGTAGGATTTCTGAGTTTGGTCAAAGCCTGCAAGACATTTTTCATCATCTTTGTATACCTTTACAGAAAGGAAAAATTATTTGTATTTCCATATTCACCATTCAAAATAAAAACATAAGGAAACAGATGGCATCGTATCTATACATCCATACTTAAAAAAATCATGTCACTAATACAAATTAAGAATATGATCAAAATGATATTATCATCCATTGGAGTTTGAATCGCTGAATCGTATCAATAATTTGTACGATTGTCTGCATAGTCGGGATTGGAAGAGACACATTGTGTGGCAACGGAAAGCAATGCATCCAAGCTTTCCGTCTTTACCAGTCGACAATGTGGATCAACCATATCCCGCTGTTTATTTTCCGTAGCTAGAAATTTCAACTGCAATAGAGTAGAATCATGAAACTGACTGTTAATTTGTTCAAACAAGTAACTAAGAGCTAGCATATATAAATTTGAATGAACGTACCCAGCCAGCAATGTTGACGCCCTTGTCAGTGAATGATGCATCAGTGGGCCGCTTCCCACTTACCACTTCAAGAACCAAAACTCCGAAACTATAAACATCACTCTTTTCTGTAGCTCTACCACTCTGCATGTAATCTGGAAAACAACAACAAATGAATGATTCTTCGGAGCTCTAAGACTAGGAAACCACACCACTTTCTCACCCCCATCTAATCTAGTAGTAGTAGTAGGTGACTTCCCATGCCAACACACACCATCTAGTAACAACAATAGTTCAGAAAGAACCAGCAAAATGTACAGATTGTTGTGTTGTTTAAAAAAAAAACTGTAACTAGATTAGTAACAACAATAGTCCAGAAAGAACCAGCAAAATGTATAGATTGTTGTGTTGTTAAAAAAAAAAACTGTAACTAGATTAGTAACAGAAAGAACCAGCAAAATGTACAGATTGTTGTGTTGTTAAAAAAAAAAACTGTAACTAGATTAGTAACAACAATAGTCCAGAAAGAACCAGCAAAATGTACAGATTGTTAAAAAAAAAACTGTAACTAGATTAGGAAAAACAGACAACCTCTGCCAGATCAAAATCAGGATCCAGAGAACTGAAATGTTAAAGAATGTGTGTGTATAGTATACCTGGATCCAAATACCCAAATGTGCCAGCTACAATGGTTGTGATGTCAGACTCCTCATCCTCCAGGAATTTGGCCAGTCCAAAATCAGATAGTCGAGCCTCAAAATTTCCATCAAGCAAAATGTTACTAGACTTTATGTCTCCATGTATAATTCGAGGCCAGCAATCATGATGTAAATATGCCAACGCTTTTGCAGCTCCCATTACTATAATCAACCGTGTGTTCCAGTCTAGTTGCTCAGATCTCTCTGTAAAAAAAAAAAAAATCATTTTTAACTAGAAAATCCTATTGAAAGATAATTGACAGTGGAATAATATCTCACCATGCAGAACTTCATCTAAGCTACCTCCGGATAATAAGTCAAACATCAAGAACTTCAATGTTGGTGAATTGCAATAACCTCGCAGATTTACCATGTAACGGTGTTTAAGGCTTCCAAGAATTTCAAGCTCTCTCGAAAAATATCTATCAAGTCCCTTCTTCATCTTGATAGCAAATATGTTGCCATCATCCATCCTGAGCTTGTAAGTTGTTCCAAATGGCCCCAAGCCAATTATCTCTTCTTCAGTCAGCGCCTCTAACTTGTCGATGATATCCTCCGAAGAGTAAGGCAAATCTCCATGAAACATCACAACGGATGCACCTGAAAAATTAAGAAATTGGACAAAAGGATGGAAAAAAACTTATAATTACAACTTGAATAAATAGTAATTCTGACCTGTACCAACATCCACTGTGAGGCCTCTGCCGTCATTTGTACGCAGTTTCTTGCAGAGGAAATAGCCGCAGAAACATATTAGTGCCACCAATAGCAGTGCACAGACAGAGACAATGAGTACAAAATGCGTATTCTTCTTTTCGTATTTCCCTGAAAAGATTGTAGATGTGAATTATTAAACTTGGTCTAACAAGCAAATTGGTATTGATAGCATCTGTAGCAGAATAGACAGAGCCTTTGGAAACCATGAGTGGATGCATGTCACAATGGGGAAATGTTATAACAGAATTTTATCTCAGATGGCTCCCCGATGAAAATGACGATACATACACTCGAAAGTTCCATTTAAGTTTTTTAATGTGTGGGCTGAGCATGCAGATTTTCTGCCTATTGTGAAGCAGACTTTGGATGAACAAACTATGAAAGATATATGGTTGAAAGTTAAAGCTCTGAGACCTAATTCAGACATTTAAATATTACTTACTCAGAGAATGTTACTAGCTAGAGAAGATCTCAAATTGACTCATAGGAGAGATATGTAGGATATTTTCTTACCTTTGTTTTTTTTTTTTGGTGAACTGTGAAAAACTTACCATAACCAACAAAGCAACAATACACGCTAAAGAGCACATAACAACGAATACCACTTTCTAGGAAGGATGTAAAGGATAGAGAGGCCTCAACAAAATCAAGTAAACTAATTACAAATCAATTTCTGTATGTATCCTCGACACCTATGAGCTTTCCTAGACAACTTAAGAAGGTCTAATCTCACTACAATTTCCTTCTTGATCTGGACTATCACTATGCCTGCCTGTACAATTGTATGCTTAAATTTTTTCCAGTTTCTAGCTCTCCAAGTGTGATATATAACAGCTCCCCATATAGCAGCCACTATCTCTTTTTTGAATGGCTTCCAATGCTTAGCTTTGATACTTTCCAGCACTTGCTTAACTTCACCTGGTAGTAGCTGCCATCATCCCATGTCAGTATTTTTGAGCTTACTTGCTTAAACCAGTCACACTCAGCAAATAAATGCATTGTAGTTTCTATCTGTTGTCCATCGCATAAACAACATGTACCATCTTCAACTGGGATATGCATATTAGCTAACCTTTCCTTTGTCAATAATCTTCTTTGTTCAGCTAACCACAATATGAACCTGTGTTAAGGCTGAGCAACAACAGTCCATACCAATTCAGCTATCCTCCATCTTCTTTGTTGTCCTAGTAACTTATTATAACTCCTAGTAATAGAGTATTTCCCACCAGGAGTTAAATTGTATCTGCCATTAGTGTACCAATTTAGCATTTTCTTTGATACCATTAATTTTCCTCCAATACCAACTACTGTCAACAGGAGCCTTGTGCGCCCAAATATTTCCATCAGCCTTTATATAAATACCATGAGCCCATCTCACCCACAAAGAGTCCTTCTTCTCAGATAATTGCCATAACAACTTCCCAACAGAAGCTATATTCCAGTTCCTGCATCCCTTTATATTCAAACCACCAACTTTTTTAGGACAACAAATCTTATCCATGATACAAGTGATATTTTCTTTCTGTCATTAGTTGTGCCCCACAAGTATTCTCTACAAATCTTATCTACTTGCTTCAAAACACTTTGAGGGAGAATGAAAACTGCCCCCCAAAAGTTATGAATGGAAAACGAAACAGCATTAATAATCTGAAGTCTACCAGCATAAGATAGTTGAATGAATCCGTCAAAAGGTTTCCTCCTTGTTTCACATCTCCTACCAAGCATCTCCTCATAATATTTGACAAATAAGTTGGCAATGGTTGCAGGATCGTGTTGCCAAACACCATTCTCGTCCTTTAATTGTGTGGTAGCCTGTTTCAATCTTCTATGTTTGATTACAGAATGAAAGTAATTAGTATTGTCATCCCCCAGTTTAATCCAATTTGCCTTGCTTCTATGTTGTAAGAACATCTCTGCCATATATGATGTATTTTTGAACTTCAAGAATTTCTCCTTCTCTTCTTCGTTGAAGTGTCATATTCATGGGGTCAGCTTGCAGCTTGTTCTGTGCTAAATATAGAGCCATTCTGTCATCATTTGCTTCAGCTACAACATTTCTAAAGAACTGAGTATTCAAGACTTTCAATTCTTTCTTCAGTAACTTCAGCTTCTTCACAATTTGAAACATCTTACAACCATTAATAGTTTCACCCATGCAGCTTGCACCTTATCTATAAACAGAGGGTGTTTTGCCCAAACATTGCAGAATTGAAATAACTTGTTGGCGTTAAGCCCCTCCTCTACAAAAGTGACCTTAATGGGACAATGTTCACTGATTCCCTCAGGTAAATAGTTAGCATTGCAAGCAGGAATGGTGTCTAACCAAGCATTATTGATAATTTTGAAAAAAATTCTCTGATCAACACCTTTGTCATTCCAAGTGTATATATACATGTAATGTTGATATAATAAATAACCAATTCAGTTCTGTAAACTACAATCTCAAATTGACTCTGGAGAAGATCATTACTCAATGTTGCTCAAAAGAGAGAAACAACTCCTGATTGACTTGGAAAAATGGTCTTTAATTGAGGAAATTGCCGTCAGACAGAAAGCTTGGTGATTCCAATAGCAAGTATTTCTCTGCTTTGGTGAAGGATAGAACTCAGAAGAAACAAATATCAGAGCTCACTTCACTGACTGAAATAAAAGAAGAGATTATGGATTTTTACAAGGCTCTTAGCTGCCACCACTTTGACATCAGTAGATAGAGTTACTATGAACAAGGGACCTGTGCTAAACCATCAACACAGAATCGACTTATGTGCACCAATATCTGACCAAGATATATGGGAAGGACTACAAGCTATAGATGATGACAAATCCCCCGGGAATGATGGGTATATATAGCTAGCTCACTCTTCTTTAAAAAAGCCTGGCCAGTGAATGCAGCAATACAGAAGGAAAAACACTAACCTTCTAATCGCACCAGTTCCATAACAAAACGGGACCGTACATGACTACCCAGATCACATATCAGGCATGTTATTGGATGAGGAAGGCTCATGTCTCAGGGAGAGCGAAAATGGTTGGAAAAATAATGAAGTAGATCAAGATAATGAGGAAGGTAATCGCATCACTCTGTCTGAAGAAGATAAAAGGAGAATCTACTCCATCATTATAAAATTATTAGGCAAGAAGATAAACCATCAATATCTAAAGAAGAAATTGCCCTTATAGACCTAGGGCATGACTAAGTTGTTGATAGAAGAGAGCTTGCAACACGCACTACAACAGTTCATCAATGATCTATTTTTTGTCTGTCAAAAGATGGCATCCTAACTTGGTGGCTTCGGAAGCAAGAGAAAAATTTTCCGCCCTTTGGATAAGACTACCGGAAATACTAACAGAGCTCTATGATCATTCGATCCTAGCAAGAGTTGGAAAAAGACTAGGGACATAACACCACCACAAATTGTGTTCTATGCAACTAAGCTATTCTAACACCTTTTGTAACAGATGTGGAGTATTGGGACAAATTGTGTAGTCCCAATAACCGCAAATCCTACAGCACAGGTCATGGAAACAACCATGCTGTAGAATCAAAATGAAAGGTCAGATGAGCAGTGGCAAACAGTGACGGAAAAGGCAGAACAAAAGAGCACCCCTACACTCATAATCAACAAATCAATAGAGATAAGCCTAACACTGGTTATACACATATCAGCACAAGAGCAGCTCAAGTATATATGTTTAATACCTCATTGTTCGACCCTAAACAGCCAAGACCTCAAATCTAACTTAGAGTAGCTAGTGAACCAATATATGTAGCAAATATTACCTGATGGATGAGAAAATGTCGTGGTATGGCACACCACATTGAGTTGTTGGCCGCACAACTCGTGGTTTCTATGAAATCTGTCACAAGTTAAAAATCCAACAATTAAAATCAACAGAGTATGAAAAAAAAAAAAAACAGAGTATGAAGGAACTGAGACCTTTGCTACTTACGAATCATTTCGAAAATTGGCTAGGCGGCGGCCATCACTAGGAGTGAGATATTTCAGGGTTTGTATGAGCATACAGATTAAAAAAATGAATCTGTCCATAGAGGTCTCTCTTTACAATTCCTGTAAGTAAATATTAATGGAAAAAGTTAGAATCAAAGAATTGTCACATATTAATTCAAAAAGGGACTAAAACAGAGTGATTAACAATTACCTGAGTGAAGAGAAAAAGAATCGTTCGTTCCTGCGGACTGAATCACGGGCAGTAGAGCAAATTCGACGCGGCAAGTTGTGGCTCAAATCAGAACAGAGAGAAATTTGCAGTCGAGCAAGAAGATCATATCTACACTAATTCACTACAACAACGATGAGCTCGGACCGTACATTATATAACTTGCAAAAGGTGAAGAAAAAGGAGAAGATATCAAAAATAGAAACAAGCGCGAGAGAGAACAGAAATAACAGCAAGGCGCGCGAGAGACAAGAAACATAATACATGTACAATTTTACCCTTGTAATAATTGAAGGTTAATGTGGGACTAATTAATTACTACTTCAGTCCATTCATGGACAATTTTACCCTTCTACTTATTGTTGCTTGAGCGAGGAAAATTACCAAAATTAAATAGTCTCCTAATAATAATTTCAATTTTTTTTAAAAAAGAAAGTATTAGGATCATTCCAAAATGACATAATTTTGATATACTTGTTCATAAGAAAAATGTCAAGAATTTTAGAATGATAGTCAAATTTGCCCCCTTCCAAAATTTAAATTAGAGGTTTTCATGACTCTCGATTTTTTCAAAAGAGAAAATCTAATCAACTAAACAGATTTTTTAAATGTTGGAATCAAATTAAGTCAATTTTCCACTTTGATCTATTCAGGTTTTGTCGTTCTTTTCAATTATAAAATATATATTCAAGAACAAATTTATATTACAACATGACGCTATCGAATCAAACATATATATATATATATATGTAATTATACCAACATATCTGAATGAGATAATTAAACAAAAACACTCATAAATAACAAAATGAGTCAATTTAAACATGAAATAAATTCTTGAAATTATCAATAACAATTCAGAGACATACAATTATTTATAATTAGAACATAAGCAAGTTCTTTCTTGATCCTTTATGGGTAACTCCTGCCCAATGTTCACAGGTACATTGATCTCCATACTTTGTATGCTCACAGAAAGCCCTTTTAAGTTTTGGCCCATAATCATCTTTGCATTCTTTTGTGCATTCATCTATGTTACATGTATAAATAATAATTTCAACTTCACCTTCTACAACATGATTTCCTTCAATCACAAAAATCATCAATACAATCAAAGAAAACACCATTCTAAGATCCATTTTTTTTTATAATAAAAGACAACGAGACTCAAACACAGTACTTCTATATCAATTTATTTAAAAATTGTTCGATATTTATAGAGATAGTAGCGTCTCCAATTATCAAAATAAGCATTCTTTTAGGTATGTTTATAATGAAAACTAGATTTACTTGCTTAAAATTATTTTAGGTATGTTTATAATGAAATCTAGATTTACTTGCTTAAAATTATTTTTATGGAATCTAAGTTAAATATTTTTCTTAATCTAAGATTGAAATAAAATACTAATTGTATCCGAAAAAGTAATTTAATTATCAAAATAAGCATTCTTTTAGGTATGTTTATAATGAAATCTAGATTTACTTGCTTAAAATTATTTTAGGTATGTTTATAATGAAATCTAGATTTGCTTGCTTAAAATTATTTTTATGGAATTTAAGTTAAATATTTTTCTTAATCTAAGATTGAAATAAAATACTAATTGTATCCGAAAAAGTAATTTAATTATCAAAATAAGCATTCTTTTAGGTACGTTTATAATGAAATCTAGATTTACTTGCTTAAAATTATTTTAGGTATGTTTATAATGAAATCTAGATTTACTTGCTTAAAATTATTTTTATGGAATCTAAGTTAAATATTTTTCTTAATCTAAGATTGAAATAAAATACTAATTGTATCCGAAAAAGTAATTTAATTATCAAAATAAGCATTCTTTTAGGTACGTTTATAATGAAAACTAGATTTACTTGCTTAAAATTATTTTAGGTATGTTTATAATGAAATCTAGATTTACTTGCTTAAAATTATTTTTATGGAATCTAAGTTAAATATTTTTCTTAATCTAAGATTGAAATAAAATACTAATTGTATCCGAAAAGTAATTTAATTATTAATTTAAAATACATACATACTTGGTTCAAATATTATTTTTAAGTAGTTATCTAAATATTTATAAAAAAATTTTAAAGTCAAATTTTATTGCAATTTTAGCCAAATTAAATTTAAGATGTGATCAAATTAATTCAATTGGCTGAATTTGGCCATATTTGAAATAAAATTAGTTAATATTCAATTAATTATTGAGCTTCTCTATCTTTATTGAGTTAAAATAATTATTTCAGTATAAAAACTTAAATAAAGGCTTATTATATCACTAATATGTAACCTAACCAATTTTGAGGAAAATAGATGCATACTTAACTTATACTTTTTTTTGGTAAAATAATCTTTTCTCTAAATATTTATAAAAAGGGAACTTGTATAAATTCATATATTATTATGATTAAATAGAAGTATATATTTAATTGAAAATGGCAAATTTGCCTGGTGTCTTTCTTTCGCCCTTTTTTTTATTTTTTATTTTTATTGACACACTATATCAAAGAAATCTTTATTTGAATCAACTTTATTTTTATTCTTATTCGCTCTTTATTTGAAAGATAATAAAAAAAAAACAAATGAATATTAAAGTTATAATTGTAAATCATGATCGAAGTCAATAAAAATTTAAAAAATGCAAGAATTTCATCCAAGGGTAAGTCGAGGGCCTTACAAACCATCCGACGAAGTCATAAAACATCCTCCGGACTTGGTGAAACCACCAAAATCCCAAAATGACCTCTTTAATAAAATTTTGATTTTTGTTAGTCCTTTTAAGTTTCAAACTTTCAAAACTCACAAACTCTCTCAAAACACCTATGGCAGCGAAAATCATGTAATGACCTTGAGTAGGGGTGTTTAGGATCGGTTTTAATCGGTTATTAGTGATTAAAATCAAATCAATTTAATCGGTTCGTAAGTTATCAAAACCAAATATAATATACATTTATCGATTTGGTTAGATTATTCGGTTATACTTACCATAACAAAAACGATTTACTTAAAAGAGGGGTTCATCCAAAACGAAGAATAGTTAGAACAATTGATTTTACAAAACTTTCGATCACTGAATTTACAGTTGAGTTGAAATCTCTTTCTAACTAAGGATTCTTGTGGTTCCAGAGGATTCAACTACAGGAGAACCAGGGTCTGAAAACAAACAAAGGTCTTTCAAATTTAAACTCAATTTTGGTTCGTTACCAAATTCATTGATTAAGGTTAAGATCTTTTTCATAGTTGAGAAGGGGGAAAGAGTCTAAGTCAATGTTGGAAATAAATAAAAAATGTTGGAAAAAAAATAACTTCATACATAAAGATACTGTATACACCATTACAAATGTTCAACTAAATTATTGAAACACAACACAATGTTACTTTCAAGCATCCTTTGACTGCACTTTACAAAGAAGGCTATGAGCTAGTGACGAAATACGATTCCTTAATCTATCCGCCAGAGAACTCTCTGGCTTCTGTACACTATTTATTAGCCATCGATACTCGGACAATGCCTTTTCTGGTAATGGCTCTATCAGTTCACATTTAGCCAAGATATCAGATGGAGGGACTCCAGCAATGAGGTTTGTCTCAAGTTTTGGTCTACCCCTACTAAGCTCTTCGGAGACTTTAACCGAGGATCCAAGGGTGTTAGGTGAAGCACCTGGGACAACGTCGTCTTTGAATCTTTCAGCTTGCAAGCAGAATTCTATCCACTGATGCACTACTGGTGATGGTCCTCTAACTCTTCCACCAATTTGATCAGTTGCAATTCTTGAAGCAGCAGGTATTGCCTGAGAGAGAGATTTTACGTTATTTTTGTAGAAGAAATGATCCCATCTACGATAAATCTCTATTCTAGCTGCATTTTGTAATACATACTACTTTAAATTGTTTCCATTGCAAGCATGTTCGAGATATTTAATAGTTAAGTCCACAAATCTATTCAGTCTGATCTGACAACTAAAACGAACAAAACTTCAGGGAATAAGTGTTACACAACGGTTATACTAGGGTCTTTGTGAAACAGCAACCATAGGAGGAGGAGGGACCTATTTGAGAATAATTCATGTATAAAAATATAACTATCAACATTAAGAGTTGATGAAGCATTAGACAAGCAATCTGAGATGGGGCTTGCATCAATCGGAGAATTTCAGACAGAAACAGAAAAGTGTTTTGTCGTGACTGAAACGTGTTTTTTTTTTCCTATTCTTCTGTCTAGATTCTGCTAAATTTCTCAAAACAGGAGAGTTTTTCTTAGGCTTGGTTGTTTTTTCAACTTCACACTAGTGAAGCCTTTATGGAACCTGCTTATAAAATTTCAAACACTTTAGACTTTAAGGGGTCGTTTGGTATGAAAGGCTAAATGATAATAATCCCGGGATAAAATGCAGGATTATTTTATCTTGCATTTGGCTAGGAAAGTTATCCCATCACCCATACCAAACAACCCCTAAAAGATATTTTACTTTTAACCAGACACGTATAAACCAAAGACTTAACATTAAAGAGTGCACCAAAAAAAAAAAACCTAACAAAATCGATTCAAAGGAAGAAATATTAAAAAAAGATTAGACGAAACATTAAGATGTACATAGTGAGATAATTACGGACATACCCAGCAATCAGCCCACAAACTTGCACCAGATTTGGGAACAATAACAGCAATATTTGACAAGCGCTTCGCAGCTGGAATAACATCATTGCTCCATCCAACAGCTACCCATACATCTCCAACTCCGAAGGCTTTAAGATAGTGGCGACTATCAAATAGCCGGACCTGCCAAGAGATACAAAATTTAGATATAGAAATAGTGACCAGGAAATTTTGTTTGGTGCATAAATGTTACTTTGCATGTAAATAGAGGTCTCACATCAAAATTATAACATCCATGAATTCACTTTTAAAGGATTTTAAATCAGTCAACATAGATATCATTTGAAATCTAACATCTGTATGACATAGAACTAGAAGACAAGGACTCAATCAATCAACTCTTTCTAATAAGTAATAACCAAGTATTCAATTTAACCATCAGAAATATGATGTTGCAGGTCTCCATATTCTTGCAATCGTTTGGGAAATCTCATTGCTATTACTCAAACAAGCATGAATTGTCCACTTATCTTATCAAAAAAAACAAAAAAACAAGCATGAATTGTCCACTTATCTTATCAAAAAAAACAAAAAAACAAGCATGAATTGTATGCTTGCATGTTCGTCCTTGACATCTATAAATCCAATTGCGGGCCTTAAATATTGGGAAGGAAAGCCATAACATTGAAGCACATGATAATACAAGAAACCAGAACATGACCCTGAAAAGCAAGGAAACGTAGATGTAATTGATAGTTGGATAGATCTCTTGAAAGCTCAAAACGGGAATATTTAATTGTCAAATTTTCGATAGCAGATTGGTGCAATATTAGCGAAAATACTTCTGAATTACCAAAGAAATTTAAGAAAATTGACAAGAATTGTACTTGGTGAGCTTATGTATGACTAACTAAAGCATTTCATGTATAGCTGTGTATCTTGCACTAATAATTCCACATTTATTTCCTATAGCTGTGCATATTATAAACTCTCTTTGCAATTCTTTCTACCACTACATTTAACTCATATTTCACAACTCATGTGTTCAAGATCAGTTAAGGACTAGCTGAATAATCTGTGTTCATGACTCACAGTACCCAGCTATTTTGAAACTTAATACAAACATGTATCCAATGAAAGTCAATCAACAGGTTCATGGCATCATATGTATACACCATAATTAACAAGTTTTATTGTTTTCCAGTAGTGCTATGTCCGCAAGGAGCACATGCAGTACCAGAAAAATTTTGCTGGACACAATAATTCGAATCCCTGTCCGTTATTTCCTTAGGATATTGCGTCCTTGCAGATTAAGCTCTTCTTCCAGACAATTTTGTAAATTTTTTGCTCTTCTTTACTTTGTAGAAATAAAGAAATACTTAAAACTCATTCATTATAGTGGAAGATTTGTCAGAAACATATCTCACCACAGACAGGACAAACCACAGAAATTTGAAATTCTTCAGTACAAAGAACAGAAAACATACCCCGAAGTCAACCTTTCATATGCACAAGCCTAGACAATTTCAAAGATTACCTGTTTAACAAGTGATGCAAGATTCTGCTGCACGGCCTCTTTCCCACCAGCAACTTCAGACATGTCTATTGTGTTGTATGATGCTCTCATGTACTTTAACACTGCACCCACAATCTCTCGTGGTGAATCTACCATTGCAATCTTTCCAGCAAGCTCAGGTCGCCATAGATCGGCCCAGTCCTGCATAGGTGGTTTAAAACCCTGTGTTAGCTAAGCTGTGATACAGATTTTAGCATTTTGAAGATGACATTAACAACAAAACACGCAGAATCTGTGAACTTTAACACTCTTTCAACACAAGCATCTCCAAGACAAATGAATAATCCGTATAATGTAAGCTGACAGGGAAAAAGAAATATATTTTTCAATAATATTTATATTTTCATTGGAAGAACATTCAATAACTAGGGTTAACAAGATTCTAACAAGGAAAATGGTGTAACAGTTAAGAACTGCATGCCGAAGAACTGCACAAGAAATGTTGGAAGAGAACAAGATGCTAACAAGGAAATGGCATAGAAGTCAAGAACTGCACGTTGAAGTACTTCCCAATGGATGTTTTGTTCAAGGCGTTCCTACCGATTTCTATCCAAAAGTGGGAAAAACACACAAAACAACAGAAAAAGAAACAACAAAATAGAAGGAAAGCAGAAAAACAAGGATAACAGAATCACGCTAAGGAGATGCATCTTCCATGGTAGAAGAGAGAAACAAATTAAGAAATTTCACTGCAAGGGTCTGGCACATGTTTGGTTGGACATTGAGAGGGAAACCTTAATAAAGGTGCTTGTGCTTCATCGAAATCATAGTGAGCTAACACCAATAGACTTGGTAGAGCTGATACTAGACTTTTAGTCACTAGAACTTTCCCACCAAGGAGATGCATCTTCCATGGTAGAAGAGAGAAACAAATTAAGAAATTTCACTGCAAGGGTCTGGCACATGTTTGGTTGGACATTGAGAGGGAAACCTTCATAAAGGTGTTTGTGCTTCATCGAAATCATAGTGAGCTAACACCAATAGACTTGGTAGAGCTGATACTAGACTTTTAGTCACTAGAACAGAAGAACAGTTTCAAAGGAGTGCAGTAGAAAATACTGTTAATGTGTGATTACAGCTGGAAAGACAAAATGATTAATTTATAATTGCAAGCAATGAGTAATAAAAGAAAGTATCAGGCATCATGGTTTCACTTTTAAAAGTGACACTCCCAATTCAAAGACAAGTTACCTCTATAGGAGCCATTTTATGCTTTTGAAATTCACTTTTCTTGTAAGCTATCACTATGCTTCCCCATCTATATGGAGCCGCCCATATCCTACCACTAGCATCCAGTTTCCCTTCATCACTCCTGCGCAAATATACCTGGCATTATTTTAAGTCAAAGGGAACTATCAAAGGAATCCGAGCACAAGATAGATGCCAAGGTAAATAAGATGATGCTTCCAATACAGGACTATAGAAGAGACAAGTTCCTTTTCTTTTTTCCACAAAAGAGACAGTTCAGTAATATATAATTTACCAGCAGGCATGTAATATTTTGGTTAGATGTAAGGTATCATCTAAATAAAATAAATAAAGGCCTCAAAACAAAGTGCCTCCTATGTGAAGTCAGGTGATGGTCAACAAGATGCAATAACTCCTTTTTTTTTATAATCATGGTGTCCGCGCCAACTTGCACACACCTTGGCTATTCTATTGGGTACTTGCTACCTCGCACTAACATAGGTACTAGATAACTCTATCCACCAAGGCTTGGACATATGAAAAGAAATCACCTAATGTTTGCTGGGATTTGAACTCAAGACTCATGGTTCTCAACCAACTTCATTGACCACTAGGTCATACCCTTGGGTGCAAAGATGCAAAAACTCTTCCCCCTTGTGAACTAAAAAATGATGCATTGGGTTTCAGGGCCCGCTATGTTGAGTGAGGGCTCCACACCTTCCAATAGTGATGTGTGTTATTTCTTGCACTCTCTTTCTACATCATTCCAGGTACAAGAGTGACTAAAAATTTGTACATTGCTGCCACATATTACAGCCTGGCATGATAATAGGAGACACATAGATACTTTTATGCAAAGTAAAAATCATCTAAGATATTTCTAATAGTTAAAAAGGTTTCAACTTAAAGTATAACGTGGATAATTTGCATAGCATTGAAGTGAACGGATTTTCATGCAACCATTGATTTAAGAGATAAGGCATCAAGCCCCACGGCGGGAGTTTAGTTTGCAATTAAAAAAAACAAAAGAGATAAGGCATCACCAATGGCATCAATGCTATGATTTCAAATCAAAGACAGATTTCAAAGCCTAGTTCAGTTTTATGCCTCAACAGTTAATTTTGTGTTGCAACAATGCAATCTGGCAATCCTGAGAATGAGACTATCTTTTTAGAAGATGATGAAAGGAAGAAAAATAAGTTAAGGCAAAAACACCTGGAATGCTACCGACGCCCTGAAAGATCACATTATGCAAATGTCACTTCTCATATAAAAAAAAAAAAAGAAGACAGTTTGTACCTTCCATTTCTCATTCAAATTCTCAAACCAATCTTGATCTTCTAAACCGTTCATCGGCTCAATTAATCTCTTCTCAATGGCATGACTGAGCCACGTATCACCAAGAGTGACAACATCAGCTGCCAGAGCAGATTTAGGATTAATTTTTCCTTTCTGTAAAGGTATACAAAGTTCATGAAAGATGTCTTGCAGACTTTGACGAAACTCAGAACGTAATTTCACTCTCTTCCCTTGAGATCGCAAAAAATCCTACACATCAATGAGGAAAGAGCCATTATATTTGAGACGTACAATTTTTTCATCATATCAATAATAATTGGATCAGTTCAATACATATTAAATAACACAAGTCCAGTGAACTATGATTTGTCAATGTGTAACAATGAACAGAGCTCTCATCCCATAGTTAACAAATTAAACTAAATAACTTATAGTTTTGTCTCTTAACAAAGGTGAGCATGCAGGTGTACAAAAAATAAGTGTTTTAGAGGGGAATACAGGGAGACCTTGAACAGGACCTGATATCTAGAAATATCCTAAAGTTAGAGTTCAGGATCATTTTCAAACTATAGCATCCACATTGGCAAAGTACCTCAAAAGTACTGTAACTTGGATTTCATTCTTTAGTTAACCAGATACATTATCAAACAAAAGGAGATTGAAAGTACATAACCACAATCCAAATGATAAATGCTTCTTAAAGCATCGGCGAGCGTACATATTTGAAAGTTCCTAGTATTATTGGGTCGAGGTAGCAATGAGGACATCATTACTACAGTAGCTTTTCTCTTGTTTTTCATTTTTCGAGCAGATTAGTCCTGCACCGTTCTATAGAAGAGATTTATTTCAAACTACAATCAAATAATTCCTTTTTGTTTAAAATTTTTCTTATTACCCAAACTAGAACTTACTTTATATATCAGTAACCTATATTATCCAATGTGTACATCAATATGAAAATAAAATAATTTTGATCTTGATTATTCCTCTTGTTTTTCTTCCATTCCTTTTAATTTGGTGGTCCGCAAACAAACTCAAATCCTAGACTTCTGCCCCATTTACTACTACTCTCATATTTCCTATGCTGCAAGTAAACAAACTATTACAGTATTTCTCGTGTAACTTGCAACCTTGGAGCCACTGATTTCTTACTTTTTTCTCCACCAGAATAACTCTTTTCCGTGATTACACACACTCCAAATTTATTTCAGAGTAGAGGAGCAGCATTTATTGTACAATAAATTTGAGACAAATATCTATAGTGGTGGCACACCAAATACTGGTATCTCCAACAGAGGAATTCATTGACCAAAACAGGGGTCAATAGTATAGCAAGAGAAGACCAGCATTTTTTTTTTTTGACAAGGGAAACCTGCAGCCACTACCCTTTGGGTGCGCACAGGGTAAAACCCCTGCTCCTATGCAAGAGAAGACCAACATAACATCATAATTTCTCTTTGATCCTAGATTACAACTTATAAATACAACCTTTACACCACACAAGGTCTGAAATGATCATATCCTGAAAGTAAAAAAGTGAGATATCGAGCAGAGTAGCAGACCTTGAGCCATACAGGAGGAAAAGAGTTACTAAGAGAAACAACTCTTAAAGGCACAGTCAAAGCATATGTCTTAGACTTCCATTTCTCAAATGCTGCTTGAAGTTCTTCATTATCGATATCCTCCACATTTTCTGATTTTCCAACTCCAGTGCCTGTGTAATCCAAAGTCCAAGGCACCAGAAGTAAAATAAGAAAATAAAAAGAATAAAGAGAGAGAGAGAGAGAGAAGAAACTCTGATAGATCATAAACAAGACATTTATATATCAATACTATCAAATGCAAATAGCAAAATGAGGGCAACACTCAATAACAATAAGAAGAAAAACATTAAATGCAATAAACAAGAACAACAATGATAATTCATATGTTTCACACTAAGCATCATGGTTCAACTTGGATGGTTGAAGATGAGATTTCACATGTAGCTCCCATCTAGGATAAACCTTGGGATAGCAAAAGAATTACTATTGCAGACGTGGATCCCATCATTTAGGTTTCCATTTCCCAATCTATAATAGATATCTATAAAAGTCATATGTATGTGTGAGAGACAAAGTTCACATGAAAAGACATAAAATCTGCTAAGTTGAAATTTTTTTACATCTACAAACATATGGAAGTGTCATGTACAAAATGAAACTAGAGTAATGCTTGGATCATATAAGAAGCTTTAAGACTCTAGTCAGAACTGCATATTTTACAATGCTTAATGTTTTTCTTTCCTACCGGATACCTACTACCTCCTACCAACACAAGTACCACATAACTCCACCCACCAAGGCCTAGGTAGATGGGAAGGAATCACCAAGTTTGTTTTTTATTGCCTCCATTGAGATATGAATATGAGACCTCGTGGTTTGCTCCTCACTTCATTGATCCCTAGGCACATCCATGGGTGCAATTCTTAATGTGTTATTTTTCCAATGGGAAGTCTAAAAATATAATTTAGGTCTGTATCCCCATGCATTATTATCAACTTCCGGTAACTACAAGTCTACAACTATAAAAAGATCCTTATGGACTACAAAACTTGAATGACAAAGAATTCACTGCCACAATGTACATACTGTGGCACAGCGGTAAAAGAATTCAATACATTATGGAACTTCATAAACACCACACACTTTGTTTGACGTGATAGTAGTCCAACTCTTAAACACATGGACATCCTTTTTTACTAATGTTAAGCTAACTAGGGAAGGAAGAACAGAACAACTGTTGCCAAATGTCAGTATAGTTTCTATCTTTTCTGTGTTGCCTATGCTCGAGGGGATAAGGATGGCACCCTTACACTAGCTTGTAAGAGTAAACAAAGAAGAAATAAATAGTACCCACTTTTGCAATTAGGTCTAGACTACTTTCTCCATATCTATGACAAAATTGCAACATGGGCTAACATGTAGAGCATAATGTTTCTCTAACTCAGTAGCCATAATTAACCCAAAAAACTAAGCTTATCCGATCTTTGTATAGCTCTAGTGGTACCACACTATCTCCCTCCCTCACCCTCTTCCTTCCCCCTCTTTTCTCACTCTCTCGGGCAAACCTCTTTTATTCTTTTTTATAAAGTGATACACTCTTTGGAAAATCTTCGACAAGGACACAAGGTACTTGCAGTTTCACAGCATAGTCTATACAACTTACATTCTCAGACAATCCGCTGTTGCGTTTCACCTGCAGTTCATTTGCTCTATATGTTCTAGGAGAAAATTACTCCTTTCTTTCCTTGCTATATGACAGAACATTAGACTGGATAAACTCTCTTTCTCTCTGTGGTAAACCTTCGACAAGGTACTTGCATTTTCACAAATTAGTATTCTATACGACCTACATTCTGGAAAACAATTCTCAATCCACTGCTGAGTTTCACCTACAATTCATTTGCTCTGTTTTTTTGAGAGGAAATAACTCATCCCTTTCCATACTAAATAACACGACATTCGTCTAGATACACAATTCAAGATGTTAGTTTGACATATATCTTACTTACATAAACATACCGATATCGAAATAAAATACTACTCCCTCCGTTTCAATTTATTTATTTTTCTTCCCTTTTCAGTCTATCTCAAAAAACAACGCCTCTTTCTTTTTCGGCAACTCTTTAATTTCAACCTTTTTATGACCACGAATTTTAGAAGACATTTTGGTACATTCAACGTATCTATGTTTAGTACCACATGATTAAAAAGTTTTTCTGTTCTTTCTTAAATACTATGCCAAAGTCAAAATCAGACAAACAAATTGAACCGGCAGAGAGTACTACTAAGTAAAGTAATAGTTGGGAAATCAGATTGACACAAATATCACATCATAGTTTAAAATTTGAATAGTTCAATGAATTTGAATTCATGAAAATGTATAGAAATGTCAAACATTTTAATAATTTGGAATTTTCAGAAAAAACATTACCTTGAGATTCTTGTTCCTGAAGCTGAGTTACACAAGGGTCTGAAGGAGGAACATGGGTTGAAGCAACAGCCCTAAAGGCGAAAAGGGTCGAACCCAAACTAAGAAAAAGAACAGCAGAAGCAGCAATTCGACAAAGAACTTCGCCGGACGCCGGAAAATTCGCCGAGCTCCGGTGAAGGGGAACTGCAGAAGCTCCGATATAGAGCTTAAGGTTTCTGTGGAAGTGTAAAGATGGAAACTTTTGAAGATTAACAAGACGAAGAGTGCTATAATGGTGTGTAGAGCTATGGAGAATTGGGATTGGGAGAGGAGGTGAAAGCAAAGACATTCTCTATGCAAATTGATTAGAAATTGTGTCACCCTTCTGTAAAGTGGAAAATATATGCAATCAAATAAACATTTTATCCAAAATATAATTACTTTAGAAAATGAGTAAAATGAATTTCTTTAATAAAAGCATATATATAAAAAAGTTATTCAAGTCACGTTTCACATTGATAGGTTAATAACAAAATTTGATGCCCATAGAAAAAAAATAGTTGCATATTAAACAAAAGTTTTTAAATTTTATCTATTTATTATCAGTGGCGGATCTAGGATTTACAGTCCGTGGGTGCCAAATAGACTTATCGATTAACAATTATAAAAAAAAATAAAAAAATGTGCCAACTGTTTTTCCTTAAAAAAACGTACTTGGAGTCTTTTTTTTTTTTTTCTAAAAAAACGTCTATAGCAAATTTCTCAAAAAAATAGGTACAAATGGAATTCAAACCTACAACATCAGCCTTCTAAAGTTGCCCTCCTACCGTGGCATCACAAGTTAGTTTTGTTCTCTGGGTGGCACACTTAATATATATATATATATATATATATATATATATATATATACACACCTATGTATATATAGAGTTTTCGTCGAAGTTCGGGGGTGGCGTGGCACCCCCACACCCCTTCATAGATCTACCCCTGTTTATTATTGTTACTTCAAATTTGAAACTACTGGAAATATAGAATTCGCTAAGGAATTTATCGATAATCATAAGCTAATTCGTAGCTAAATAGCCCATAGTTTAATGAAGTTTTTTGTGGTTTAGTTACAGAATTTTGTCCAACGTTAATTACATATTTCCTAGAGAATTTAAAGTTTAAGAAACATTTCAGGTGAAATAACGAATTTTCATTTAAATAACTTCAATTTTTTCTTCAATAAAATTCATGTGTATATACAAAATCAAATACTTAAAAAATTTCAACTTCAAATTTTCTTTTTCATCAAATTTCAATCCAATCAAGTAATTAATTAGTGCAGGTGGTCATTTGAGGGTTCTCAAAGTTGTATATTCCATCTGCTCTATCTTAAAATTAAAATCAACCACCACTATTAATCTTGTCAAACATTTCATTGAGAAAAAGCAACTACATGACCTATTAAAAATCTAATTCCAATTTCAAATCATTATTGAACACACAAAAGATCTCTAAGCATCATATGAAATAAATATAATTCTCAAAAGGGTAATAAAAGATTAATATATAGTAGCAAGTTTGGCCAATAGCCAATTTCATTACATGTATAAGCATATATATAACTTGTCACCCCCCATCCACAACTAAAATCCTTAATGCTTAGTGCAATCAGTAGGTAAAAATGAAACTTTCTTGGCCACAAGATCAAATCCAATTAAGAAATTCATCTGTGCCAAGTTCCCTAAAATTGAAACCTCTTCATCAGGCACCATTGTAAAACAAACCAAACCTTCAGCCACTTGTACAAATGTGTTTGTTGGTGGCAACTCTAAATCTGCATTTGTAAAATGTACAACAATCTTAGGAACATCGATTGTGCCATTCTCAGATGCGTAACATAACTTATAAGACTTAAATGGATCGAGTTTCCTAGTAGCATTAATAGAATCCACCAATGTTTTCTCCAATTCCCCGTAAAAATCAACAGGGACAAACGTAAGTGTTGTACCTGAATCAATGATAATATTACCTTGTGGAGGGATGGAACTAAAATTAGAAGATTTGAATGGCAAAGTCTTATTTCCAATGCTAATACTTTCCAAAGATAGAGTATAGAAGGTTTGAATTCTTATCAAGGGAGTTGAAACGACCCCAGGGCCTAACACGACAGCAGTGTCACCAAAGTTGATGTGACTAGTTATGCTGGAATTAGTTAATGATGATTCAAATGGGATCAAACAATAAGAGAATTTTCCTTTGATTTCTTGATTTATTTGGTTGACAATTGAGGTCTTGCCACCACCTAAGCCAATGATGCCAGAAGTGACATTAGTGAAAGTGCCCCTATTGGTATGTCCACAACCAAAGGCAATGTTAGGAATTGAGACATTTTCACCACAAGTAGAAACAAATGTGAAAGTTTCACTAGAAAGTTCACCTATGGTATAAGAATTGTCACCATAAATCTCTTTATAATTACATGTATCATTCTTACAAAAGAGAAACCCTACTTTTTTATCACAAAGTTCATTGTTACAACCAATAGTTTTATAAGAAGAGCTATTCTTGGGATTGAAAATAGGTGCCAATTGTTTGAAGCAATCAACACAAGGCTCACATTGTGTCCATGTTAAGTCACTTCCGATTGTCAGCAAAGGCAAAAATATCTATTGGAGGAGTTCCAATTGAGATTTTCATGAGGTATTCACCATCGGTTGCAGTAATAGTCGATTGGATTGAATTAACATGAGATTTTTTCTTAAAGAATGATGCTCGGGAGGATGATCGATAGAAGGCATTTTGAAGGCATTCAAATGGAGTGTTTGATGGATTGTGATAAGGCGAGAGAGGAGAATCATGGTGGATAAGATCCAGAGTGAAGCCATTTACATTTTTATGACAAGAAACCAAAGAAAGATGAAAAAACGATAAAAGAACTAACATAGAGATAAGAGTAAAAGCTTTAGTATCAATCTCCATGGCTAGGGATTTGGAGAATTGACAAGGTTTTTGGAGAATTATAAGAAATGATGAAAGAGGAGACAATGTTTAGTACCATTTTATAGGTGACAAAATGTATGTCAAGACTAATTAACTAATTAAGTTGTAAAAATTTAATAGTGGAGAAAGTGAGATTTTGTTGTCATGAATAAATGTAATGGCTCGTTTGGTAGAGTGTATAAAAACAATGTTAAATAGAGTTGCATTAGTAATGCTTGCATTAGTTATGCTTGCATTGATTATACATAGATAATTTTTATGCATTGTTTGGTTTGGTGTATTAAAAATTGCATATATTGCATAAAAATATTAATTTACAAAAATATCCTCCACAATTATAGTAGAAAAGATGTAAAAAGGTTTTTGAGGGGTAATTTAGTCTTTAATCATGCTACTGCATACATTAGATTTGTTGCATTACTAATACTTAGAAATCTATGATATTAGTAATACACACTTCAATACACAATAGGATGTAGATAGGTTGAAAAAGTATATAAAATAAGACACTATTAATACACAAAACGAATATATACATTATTTCTCCTAATACACTCTGTCAAACGACCCCTTAGTATGAAGTGGATTTTTTAAAGTTAGGTCTCCCTCTCCATAGAAGGCATTGATATGTAATTAAGTTACTATATCTAATTAGATTTATGAGATATATACTCCTTATTTTCCTTTCATATTTTTTACTAGTAAGAATTTGTATAATTAATGCAATTCATTGACTGTGTAAACACTAAATTTGAACTTTCTTTTGTAGTATAGTGATAATTAATTATAACAACAGACATAATTCAAGAGACTTCTCTCTAGATTTGACTTTTAATATATTCTCTTGTTGTTTGCCATATTAAGCTAACCTTGTAAAACTCTTTAGTCAAAATTCTATAAAGTAATTTTCCATTTCTCCCTCCTCTTTCCAAGAAAATAATTGCTAAATCTTTGGTCAAAGAAACAAAATTTTACCCCTTTATATATATATATATATATATAATTTAAAAGAATTGTAATTTGTAGCTATAGTTACTGTTTTATAGCAAATTTTTATCTCCCCTCTCGCTCACCTTTCCCCTCCCACTCTGCTCTCTCTCACCTCTCTCCTTCACCCCCTCCCTCTTTCTCCCAAACAATGTTCAAATATATATATTGTATCGATTGTATCAATTCGTATCATTAATTTACAACTTGATACAACAAATACATCATGTATCCATCATCTCTGTGAAATATAGGTGAGGGAATTTTTTTTCTAACTATTTGTATCCAATATCAATTATATACTGACAACTGAATTTGTATTTTGTGTCAACTGTATTTCTATTTTGTATCATGATGATTTGTATTTTTCCCACTGTATAAGTTGATATAATTGTATTCGTTAATATAAATTATATTTGTTAATACATTTGATATAATTTTATTCGATGATACAAATAAATTGTATCAATAGTATTCATGATAATACTACAAATACAAAATGTCTTCATACTTTCTCTCTCTTCTCTCCCCCAAATCTCGCTAGTCTCTCTACTCTTTCTAACACATAGCTAAACATAATACTTTCAATACAATTGTATTCGTTTATACAAAGCAATTGTATTCATAAAAAATTCTCATTAAACACATAAAAGATCTTCAAGCACAAAATGACATTAAATACCAACAAACAATTGAATACACGTATAGATAACTTGTCACCCCATTTTAAACCAAACCCTTTAGTGCTTAGTGCAATCAGTAGGCAAAAATGAAACTTTGTTAGCCACAAGATCAAATCCAATTAAGAAATTCATTTGTGCCAAGTTCCCAAAAATGGTCATTTCATCATCAGGCAACATTGTGAAACAAACCAAACATTCATCCAATTGTGTAAATGTGTTTGTTGTTGGCAACTCTATATCTGCATTTGTAAAATGTGCAACAATCTTGGGAACATTGATAGTAGTGCCATTCTGAGACTCATAACATAACTTTAAGAACCCAGATGGATCATTCTTCCTCGTAGCATTAATCAAAGACACCAATGTTTTATCCAAATTCACGTAACAGTCTAAAGGAACAAATGTATATGTTGTTCCAGAATCAATTATAATGTTACCTTGATCGTTGGGACTAATTTTAGAAGATCTGAATGATAGTCTTATAATTTCCAATGCTAATACTTTCCAAAGTTAGATAATAGAAGCTTGGTTCCTTTTCACTTAATATCAAGGGAGTTGAAACAACATCAGGACCTGACGTGACAACGTTGTCACCAAAGTTGCTATGACTAGACATGTTGGAATTAGTTGATGATTCCAATGGGATGAAACAATATGAGAATTTCCCTTTGATTTCTTGATTCATTTGGTTGACAATTGAGACATTGCCACCACCTAAGCCAATGATGCGAGATAAAAGGCATTAGTGAAACTACCTCTATTGGCATGTCCACAACCAAAGACAATTATTTTCACCACAAGTAGAAGCAAATGTGAAAGTTTCAATAAAAAGATCACCTATGTCGTTTTGAGATTGGTCATCATAAACTGCTTCATAATTACATGTATTATTCTTACATGTGAGAAAACCATCATCTTGACAAATTTTATTGTTACAACCAATAATCTTGTAAGAAGAGCTATTCTTGGGATTGAAAATAGGTGCCAATTGTTTGAAGCAATCAATACAAGGCACACATTGTGTCCATGTCAAGTCACTAGCAGTATCAACGATGACAAGAATGTCTATAGGGGGAGTTCCAATTGAGATTTTCATGAGGTATCCATCAACAGAGGTTGTAATAATACTTGGTTGGATTGCATTGACAAATTTTTTCTTGAAGAAGGAAGCACGGGAGATTGAGTGGTGGAAGGCATTTTGAAGGCGTTCAAATGGAGTGTTTGATGGATTGTAAAAAGATGAAAGAGGAGAATCGTGATGGATAAGATCCAGAGTGAAGCCGTCAACACTTTTACGACAAGCAATGAAAGAAACATGAAAGAAAAATGAAAGGACTAACATAGGCATAAGAGTGAAAGCTTTAATCTTCATGACTAAGGAATTGGAGAGTTGACAAAATTTTGGAGAATGATGTAAAATGAGCCAATGTTTGGTATCATTTTATAGGCAACAAAATCAAACTTCTTCAGTAATTTACCCTATTAAGTATGTTTCTATCTTATTTTAATTTTTAATAATAAACTTTTAACTTGTTCACCATTATTTAAACGACAGTTTGTTGGCCTTCAGATCATATCCAATTAGAAAATTGGCTTGTGCCAAATTTCCAAAAGTAGCAATTTGATCTTCATCTGGTACTATTGTCAAGCAAACTAAATCTTCCTCCACTTGTGTAAAAATGTTTGAAGTTGACAACTTTAAATCTGCATTTGTAAAATGTGCTACAATCTTAGGAACATCGATAATACCATTCTCATTAGACTCATAACACAAACCAAAAGAACTCGAAGGATCGTCCTTCCTAGTAGCATTGATCGAAGCATCAACGTTGATTCCAAATTCAAGTAAAAAGCGTTAGGCACATAGGTTAACATTGTGCCAGAATCAATTATAATGTTACCTTGATCATGACCACCACCACCAACGGGAGAAGATTTGAATTGCACCGTCTTATTTCCTATGCTGATACCTTTCAAATTTAGATAATAGAATGTACGTAGATGGTTCCTTTTTAATCAAGGGAATTGAAATTACGTCAGGACCAGATACAACTGCACGGTCACCAAAGTTGATGTGACTAGTTGTATTAGTACTATCTAACAACAATTCCAATGGGATCAAACAATAAGAGAATTTCCCTTTGATTTCATGATGCATTTGGTTGACAATTGAGATATTGCCACCACCTAAGCCAATGACGCCAGAAGGGACATTAGTGATCAATGTGCCACTATTGGCATTTCCACAACCAAACAAAATGTTAGGAATTGAAACATGATTTTCACCAAATGTGAAAGTTTCTATAGAAAGATCACCTAGGCTTTGGGATTGGTCTTCATAACTTACTTCATAATTACATGTATTATTCTTACATGACCCTAACTACTTCTTGACAAAGTTTATTTTTACAACCAACAATTTTATAAAAAGAACAATTTTTTGGATTGAAAATAGGTCCCAATTGTTTGAAGCAATCAACACAAGGCTTACATTGTGTCCATGTCAAGTCACTACCAGTGTCAGCAATGACAAGAGTGTCTATTGGGGGAGATCCAATTGAGATTTTCATGAGGTATTCTCCTCCATTTGGAATAAGAGTAGATTGGATTGGATTAACACATTTTTTCTTAGAAAAGGAAGCCTGGGAGAATGACCGATACAAGGCATTTTGAAGGCGTTCATATGGAGTGTTTGATGGGTTGTGAAAAGGTGAAAGAGGAGAATCATGATGGATAAGATCGAGAGTGAAGCCATCAACAATTTTACGACAAGCAATCAAAGAAATATGAAAGGACTAACATAGGCATATAAGAGTGAAAGTTTTAATCTTCATGACTAAGGAATTGGAGAGTTGACAAGATTTTGGAGAATGATGTAAAATGACCCAATGTTTGGTGCCATTTTATAGGTAACAAAATCTAACTTCTTCAGTAATTTACCCTATTAAGTATGTTTTTATCTTATTTTAATTTTTAATAATAATCTTTTAACTTATTTACCATCAATGAAAAATAATTATAATTTATCTAATTATTTCTTTATTCCTCCTCTTTCTAAGAAAATAATTTAAGCTTTGTTCAAAGAAAATTTTGTTTGTCCTTAATGACACTTTTTTTTTTTTTGCCTCATGACAAATTTTTAGCAATCTCTTCTTTTTTTTCTTTATTAGGATCTGTCCCGAATTTCTTACTTTATTTGAATTCTATTATAATTGTATTTCAATCCAAAAATGGTTTCTAATTTGTATATTAAAAGGTTTTCTTGGTGCAAAAAATATGATTTTACTTTAACCATTCAACCAGTAAAAGTAATTATCCTCACCCCATATATGTTAGCAGTTAGCACATATCATTTGACAATTCCAATATAAATTACCTTCTATCCATACGTTTTAATATGATGAAAAGTCATAATTATCATTGTTGTGTCGTAATTTTACTGTATTCAGAAAAATCACTTTTTGAAATGTTCTAAGTATAAAACAATTTGAGGAAAATACTTAGAAAAGAGTCGCCACTTAATTTTTTAAAGAAATTAAGAAAACTTATAATTTTCAAAGATTTAAACAGAAAAAATCATTTGAAAATACCAAAGAGGGTTTAGGGTTCAATTTACACTTCGAGAAGGGTTTAAGCATTCGAAGTGTCCGCTAACATGCGGTTGACCTGCGACTTGACTAAAATATATTTTTGACTAATTTTTAAAAAAATGTGATTTAACATAAGAAAAATAACTTATAATATTTGATTAATTTTAAGAAAAATAATTAAATAAATGACACATTTTATATTATTTTATTTTTTAGAGAAAAAGATCCAAAATAGAATATTTGACTTGAAATACAAGTGATTAGAATTTAATAAAGCTAGATTAATTAGAATTTATTTAAGTCATTTTAAAATAACAATTTAAACCAATTTAATAAATTAAAGCGTGAACATCATTTTAAAGTAGTTGACTGACCCTTTTTGAGAAAATGACCAAGTAAGTATTTTTTTTTAATTAATTGAAAAGGTTTTTTTTTTTTAAAAAAAAAAGTTTATTTGGGAGAGACCTTAACTTGAAAACAATTTTAAATGAACTAAAGGTGTGTTAAATAAAATAAATAAATAAATAAATAAATAAAAATAAAATAACGTTCTTTTTAAGAACAAAGAGTTTTAATTCAATTAATGATATAAGATCTTATTAGTAAAATAAATGAACACAAAAAATATTAAAAGTAGACCAACATAACAAAAATAACTCATCTTTCAGGGAATCTAATTTAGTTATTTAAAGTTAGAGTTAAATAAGATTAGTCAACACATAATCAAGTCGTTAGAAGAGTAAGAGAGATAATGAAATTGGGCCCCTTCTTGGGCCAATTTCGCTATATTTTTAGGCTTCAATCTCATTCCCGTTTTTGGTATACAGCTGATGTATATCAGTGTATATCGGCATATATATCAGCCCTTTTCATGTATCCCTTGCTTCCGGACACCTATATTTCACCTTAGCCCTGTATTTTTGCATTTTTTACATGTATATAAGTGTATACAGCTGCATATAGCGTATATTGAATGTATATTGTCCATCTTAGGACTCTTGGAGGCTTGTATCTGGGTTTCCAGCCCTATGCTTCTGTTTTATGTGCCCGGCTGACTCGAATGATGAGGAAAAATAAATTAAACCTTTATGGCTCAACTCGAGAATGCTAGGAGGAGAAGTCCACCATGAACTCGGAAGGGGTTTACATGCACACAAAGAGGAGGAGAAGAATTAGGAAAAAAGAAAAGGTAAAACTTCCATCAAATATATGATCAAGTAATTAACTCTAGACGAAGGTAGACACATAAATTATTTTAAGAGATGAGAACCTAACTAGTGACATTATACTTCTAGACAAAAGGATGGTGATATTGTATTCAAATGAGAGCTAATTATGGAAACTAATCAAGGATGGGACAAGCCATTAGAGAAAGTTTTCTAACTAAACAAAATATACACAATATCTACTAAAGAGATGAAACAAGATCAATAGTGAACTAAACAAATTGATTACTAAGCACAACTGCATAAGGCAAGGAGGATGTGTATGTAGATAAGGCATATTTAATGATAATGAAAGACTACTTATACAATAGAAATAACTCAAAAGAGAGTTGAAATGGAAGAATACAAATAGATCAGTGAATAAGTTCTATGTGGCAGTGACCACATTATGCAAACTAGTATCAACGAACAAATTATTAGCAACTAAGGACAAGTTTACAAGTGCATTTGAACACCAAATAATACTATAAGCCAACACCAAAAGGTAACTCTAATGAGGTATATCTTTATACGTTAGTAACTAATCAACTCATAGACATACAAATTTAAAGCTTCATTCAAGTAATGCGAGGCAACCAAACTCTCACGTATTAGATTCGGGTATCACACACCCTACCAAAGATATAGGGGTAAAATCAAAGGAAGCTTTATATGCGAAAGTATATGAATTAACAATTAAGTCTGATGAAAAGATGTCAATCATGAACATACTAAATAATAAGACAAGACTCATTTTTATGCAATAGAGCTGCTACTTTGTTAAATTTAATCACGGAGCGAACGTCAACGATAAAGGAAGGGCAACAATAGTATTTACGCTACAACATTTCAGATTTTTTATTTATTTATTTATTTTTTTAAAAAAGAAGAAACATGATATATCAACTAGATAGAAAAACTAAGGAAAATTGAAATAAATCAAGCAACTAAGACCATAATTTAATCATCACAACAATTATAGCAATTAGACACTTGAATAGAGTGAACCAATGGTACTTATTGTAAATTTTATAACATTAACACATCTTAAGAGATATGCTCAACATGAGAATATGATTAAAATCCTAATGGAGCCAAGCAGCGAACAAGTAGAGCAAAAAATAAAATAAAGTAAAGCGATATTACTGGGAATAGAAAATTAAGGCTAAACTCGACCAAAACAACATATTATCTCGGAAGTAAATTAAGGTTATAAGAGAATTTTACCCTTTTGAGAGCAGCGAACTAAGACAACAATGGGCTTGAGAACAAGGGTTCTTCCACCACAAAAATCCAATATGAACAGCAAGCCAAGAAAATCAAAGAACCGAACTCAAAAACTTTTTCTTTTTCCTTTTCTTCTTCCCTCCAGCGACTAAAACCGATGAATATATATATAGAAGAAGATTTAGGGCTAGAAATTAGGGAGGAAACGGGCAGAAATTTTGAATTTGAAATACTCTTTTTCGAGGCAATAGTGAAGGGGATGGGGATGGGGATGGGGATGGCTGCTGCAGACGCCTGCTTTTCCGGATTTGCTGGGATTTGAACGTTGCTTGCTGTTGGAGAAGACCAGGAAGACGCAGGGTTGGGGGTCGGGTATTTGGGGTTGCGGTTGCTTTGTTATTGTATTGCTGGATATTTTTGTTAAGAGAATGGATGGGCTGAGAATTGAGTGGGCTGGAGGAAATTAAATAGAAGAGAATGGGCTGCTGTTGAGCGAAAATTGAATTGTTGTTGGTGGGCTGAATTTGGAGCCCAAAAATTGGCTTGAAAAAATGAGCTAGAAAGGGGAGTGAAAAGATTTTATGAAAAGTGGCTAAATGAATTGCAAAATTAGCCACCTTTAAATTTAAAATTTAGCCAATTTGAGTTAACTTAGAGAATTCGGCTAGATTTTATATAGGACGAATTAATATAAATTAATTAATGAGCTTCTTCATCTTAACAAAATGAAATAATTAACTTAATGATAAACTAATCAATTTTAAAAATATAAACTATTACTTAAACCAAACTAATTGACAAAATATTTAACTAAAACTAAAATCTTCTTGAGACGAATTTTGAATAATCATAAAATATAATAATTATATACAAAACTATATAAAAGACATATTATTATTAAAATATTTATAAAAAGTGACAAACTATTTAAAATAACCGGCAAACAATATTTATTTATTTTATTTTTTTTGAAATTTTATAAAACTAATTAATTTAAATTGTTCGAAATTAAAGAAGCTCAATGATTAATTTATATTGTGGAGGGTCAAAATTGGGTGTCAACAATCATTTTCCTCATTTAAGCAAATATTATATTTACTTTTATTGTTAATTGCTACTTTATATATATATATATATATATATATATATATATATATATATATATATATATATATATGTATGTATGTATGTATGTATGTATGTATTAGTTAAATTAATGTGACATGTATATATATATATATATACGCTTATATGTGCAACGCATGTCACTAAACTAGTTCTCTTCACACCTAGGAACAAAAAAAACATTGGGGGAATTATACAATTAGTAAGCATCACATAGAAAATATTAAGACATCAAGAAATGACAAATAAAATTTGAATTAATGTTAACAACATTAATACTTAGTACAATCTGTAGGTTTAAAGGACACTTTGTTAGCCTTAAGATCATATCCAATTAGAAAATTGGCTTGTGCTAAATTTCCAAAAATAGAAATTTGATTTCCTCCTGGGACTATTGTCAAACAAACTATACCTTCCTCCACTTGTGTAAAAATGTTTGAAGTTGACAACTCTAAATCTACATTTGTAAAATGTGCAACAATCTTTGGAACATCAATAGTACCATTCTCATTAGACTCATAACACAAATCAAGTCCCCCATAAGTACCATCCTTCCTAGTAGCATTGATCGAACGCATCAACAACGATTCCAAATTCAAGTAAAAACCATCAGGCACATATGTTAACGTTGTGCCAGAATCAATTATAATGTTGCCTCTATCATAACCGGGTTGAAAAATCGGAGAAGATATGAATTCTAACGTCTTGTTTCCAATGCTGATACCTTTCAAATTTAGATAATAGAAGGTAGATGGTTCCTTTTTAATCAAGGGAGTTGAAACAACGTCAGGACCAGATACAATCGTACAGTTGCCAAAGTTGATGTGACTAGTTGCATTGGAATTATCTAACAATGATTCCAGTGGGATCAAACAATAAGAGAACTTCCCTATGATTTGTTGATGCATTTGGTTGACAATTGAGACATTGCCACCACCTAAGCCAATGATACTAGAAGTGGCATTGGTAAATGTGCCACCATTGTCATGTCCACAACCAAACATAATGTTAGGAATTGAAACATTTTGACCAGAAGTAGAAGAAAATGTGAAAGTTTCAATAGAAAGATCACCCATAGTGTGAGATTGATCACCATAACTCACTTCATGATTACATGTATTATTGTTACATATAAACCCTTGACAAAGTTTATTGTTACAACCAATAGTTTTATAAGAAGTACTATTCTTGGGATTGAAAATAGGTCCCAATTGTTTGAAGCAATCAACACAAGGCTTACATTATGTCCATGTCAAGTCACTGTCAGTATCAGCAATGACAAGAGTGTCTATTGGGGGAGTTCCAATTGAGATTTTCACAAGGTATTCACCTCCATTTGGAATAAGAGTCGATTGGATTGGATTAACATACTTTTTCTTTATAAAGGAAGCTCGGGAGAATGACCGATATAAGGCATTTTGAAGGCGTTCATATGGAGTGTTTGATGGGTTGTGAAAAGGTGAAAGAGGAGAATCACGATGGATAAGATCCAAAGTGAAGCTATTTACATTTTTACCACAAAAAATCAAAGAAAAATGAAAGAATGATAAAAGAACTAACATTGGGATAAGAGTGAAAGATTTAGAATTAATCTCCATGGCTAGAGGAGTTGACAAGGTTTTTGGAGAATAATGAGAAATATTGATGTGAGATGAGAGAATATTTAGTACCATTTTATAGATTAAAAAAATGCATATCAAGAGACTAATATAGAAATTAATTAAGTTAAACAGTATATGTCAAGAGATTAATATAGAAATTAATTAAACAAATGTGTATGTCAACAGACTTAACACAGAAATTAATTTAAAAAATGTATGTCAAGAGACTAATGTAGAAATTAATTAAGTAAAAATAATGGAATAGAGGATAAGGTGAGATTTTGTTACCATTACCAATTTTGTGAAGTTGAATTTCACTTGCCATCAAATTATGTAATTGAGAAAATACTATATTTTATTAGATTCATTCCATATATACTCTTTTCTTTTTCTTCTATAATTATTTTTTTAACTTTTTTGGCAATACAACTTGATAATAAAAAAAATAGTGATAATTTTACAAACAACCATTCAAATTTGATATTAAAAGAGTAATTTACAATATTACGTTTACCTTACTTTGATAATTAATAAAAGATAATTCATTCGTTAGCATAAGATTGAAATATATAAAAGACATCAAGAGAATTGATCAACAACATTAATTTGTATTAATACTAATTATAATAACATTGTTGAAAAGACCAAACATTAAACAAGAAAAAAACTAACACTAAATAGCAAACACAAATTACTTAGTACTTAGTACAATCTGCTGGCTTAAAGGAGAGTTTGTTAGCCACAAGATCATATCCAATTAAGAAATTTCCTTGTGCCAAGTTTCCAAATATAGCAATTTCGTCTGCAGGTACTATTGTAAGACAAACCAAACCTTGCTCAATTTCTGCAAATGTGCTCGATGGCGATAACTCTAAATCTGCATTTGTAAAATGTGTAACAATCGTTGGAGCATCGATAGTACCATTCTCAGACTCATAACATAGACGAAAAGTCCCTGATGGATCTTCCTTCCTAGTAGCACTAATCGAATCCACCAATGTTGATTCCAAAGAGGAGTAAAAGTCGTTAGGTAGAAAAGTCAATGTTGTGCCTGAATCAATTATAATGTTACCTTCCTCACCTCCCGAGCCAATTTTAGAAGATTTGAATTTCAACGTCTTATTCCCAACACTAACTCCTTCCAAGTTAAGATAGTAGAAAGTGGATGGATCTTTTTTAATCAAGGGAGTTGAAACGACATTAGGGCCGGATACGGTGGCACTACTCCCAAAGTTGATGTGACTTGTGACATTGGAAATTGGTGAATCTAATGGGATTGAGATTAAACAATAAGAGAATTTCCCATTTATCTCTTTATCCAATTGGTTGATAATTGAAACTTCACCACCACCTAAACCAATAATACCAGACGTATAATTATTAAACGTTCCACCATTATCATGACCACAACCAAATGCAACGTTGGGAATTGCAACATCTTTACCAGAAGTAGAAGGAAAAGTGAATTTATCAAAAGCAAGGTCACCAATAGTGTGTGATTGATCACCATAACTCATTTGATATTCACAAACATTTCCTTTCACACAAGATGAACTCCCTATTGATGTACATTCTTCAACGTCACACCCCGCGGTTTTATAAGTAGAGCTTTTCTTCGAATCAAAAAGAGGTGAAGATTGTTCAAAACAATTTTCACAGGGCTTGCATTGCGTCCATGTTAAGTCACTACCTGTATCAGCTATAGCTACAATTTCAACCGGGGGGGTTCCAATTGATAATTTCATAAGGTATTCACCAGGAATTGGTGAAATATCTGATTGAATTGTGTTGGGAGTAGCAAGAGAACTCTTCTTGAAAAAAGAAGCACGTGAAAATGATCGATGAAAGGCATTTCTAAGGCGATTTGATTGAGTGTTTGACGGGTTATAAAAAGGTGAATGAGGAGAATCACGATGGATAAGATCAAGGGTGAAGCCATTTTCAACACGACCACTTATTGTTTTGCGACAAGAAACCAAAGACAGATGAAAGAATGTTAAAAATACAAATGTAGAGAAAAGAATACTAGCTTTAGTATTCATCTTCATTATGACTATATTTTTTATGAGAGTTGATGAAGAAAATTAGATTGTGATTAGTATCATTTTATAGGTAAAATTAACTTAGTGTGAAGCATATAAGAATATGTAAAATTGAGGAAAATATGGGATTTTGGGGGAATGAATATTAATTAATTTGGAAGAAATATTTTATAAAATATATATACCAAATGCAGAGTAAGGAAATGAAACATTTTTATTTTTATTTTGAAATTAAGTTAAATGAAGAGTTTCACTTACCATAAACATGAATGTTATTAAGAGACTATACGTAAAAAAAGATACATTTAATATAATCTTTTCCTTTTATCATAACAGCTTCCATTAATTAATACGTATATCTATACTATGCATTAATTCCAATATATGAAAATGACGTAGTCTATTTTTATTTGTCAAGTATTAACTTGATATACTTTTAAAAAAACAAATAAATAGAATTATAATTTTATTATATCACTCATTAAATATAATTAGTTTAATATTTTGAAAAATAATTATAAGAACTATACGATAATTTATCTCTCGATTTTTTAAAGTGGACAAGTAGAAGCATTATTTAGATTTCTTTAAATAAAATCATATCATATGCCACTCTTTTGAAAAAATTACCTTAGCGGATATCAAGGTTTAATTGATTTTGAGCCTTAACTATAATGTGAACATAAATTCAATATCACAAAAAATCAGTTTTATTAAAGGTAAAATATTTTGGACGTTCTGATCACATGTAAGAAATAAATATGGAAATGATTTTACGTATATTTATTTAGTAAATGATTTTTAAAAAAATACCACAGGTTCATTTTAAGAAAACAAAATAAAATCTTACAAGAAAAAGTTAGATCACGATCTAAAAGAATTTTAGTAGCCCAATTGGTTCATTATATGAACTTTCACTTATTCGATTCATTTCTTGTAATTCTCTCCCATTTTTTCTGCCCACTTTTGAAGAAAAAATTATTCTAATTTTTTTTAAGTTATTATAAACGTTAGATAATAATATAATATTTTATAGGTAAGATTGAAAAAATGCAAGTAAACATTAAGCTTGAGTCTAACATTGTCCAGAATTGAACAATTTTTAAAAAAAAGGATAAAATCTTAATGAAGACTATAAAAGAGAATTGAATAAATTAGTCGGAAGAACACAAACCTCACTTTAGTCGGGCTCCAATGTGGATATCGGACACCGAATGGAAAATAAAAAAAAAATACAAACCTCACTAGTTTAGAGCTTAATTATGTGTCTTCACTTTAGCTTTCGAAATTATCTTTCGAATCACATTTACTTCGCTAGATACATGTATCTGTCACACTCAAACACTTAAATATATGTATCTTAGATATATACATGCCAGTCTAGTTAGGTGTAATTTGTTTCTGATACACTGTATCCAGGTGTGGTTCGCATGTATCTGGAATACACTAACTCTCTCATCATTCACATCTCCCCTATGTCGCTCGTCTCTCCCTTTCTCACTCGCCTCTCTCCCAATGTATTTGTATTTCAAAATGTATTTGTAATAAAAATATATATGTATCTAGTGTGATTTGCATGTATCATGAGATACACTGACACTCTCGTTTATCTCTCTCCAATTTCACTTGCTTCTCTCCTTATGTTTGTATTTTATAATATATACAGTATTAGAGATAAATATATCTAACATTTTTAATACATATATCTGACTTGAAATCTAAAGGATATGAAATTATTAATTAGTGAGATAATATATAATTATTTCAAACAATGTAGTAGATTAGTATTTATAATAGAAATATTTGTGTAATTAGATAATTTTTTTCGTTTATTTATTGGATGTCTTATTGTTTATACTTTTATCAGGTGGAATGAAAATTATTCGTTTTGTAATCCTTCACTAAATTATTTTAAATCGATCTGAAAATAACACATAAAAATTTATTTATATTTTAATTAATGGTTATAAAAGCTCGTTTCTTCTGTTCTCTTTCAAGCATTTCAGAACAAAATTATCAATGTACATATACGTAATTATCACATTAATTAATTAGCTAATCTGAATTTTGATAATTTATTTAGTTAATAAGGAAAATATATTATCCTCAATTAAGATCTGATTTCGTGTAGAATAAATTGGTAAATGTAAAAAATTCATTTGCAATATTCTGATTGCAGCTGCTAAAATCAAATCTTTTGTGTATAATTTCATATTCTAACAGTTGACAAGTTGTAAAAATCGATCATTAACATAAATATAATTAACAGAATTGTTAGAAAAATAAGAAAATATAATCAAAGAAAAAAGGCTTTGATATGATATCAATGTCCTTAAATAAATATTGCCCCTTATATTTTTAAGGGATGTATATAAGTGTTTCTTTTCAAGATTGAATTAGGTCCTATTATACTGTAAAATTTTCTTACGCTATTTTTAAAAAGTCCTAATATATATTTATATAATTTAAAAAGATGACTTTTCAGAATAATAATGGTAGTTCATGAATATTTATGTGTTTATTTAATTTAAGACCTCCAAATTTTACAAATTAATTCAACGATTCTCCCACAAATTTATAATATATTTCATAACATCATGCACACTATGAAGCTAGTATCTTGCACAAATTCGGACTTTTCATTAGTGTAAAAATTTTGAAGATCGACAAAATTGATGATATTTTAAGATTTGACCATGCGATTAATCCAAATATTATAAATATTTACAAGATCAACCTTTCAAATCTTATTTGAATTAAGTGGCACCACTTCAATATTTACTATTTTTTTGATAAATACTTACCTACCATCAAACGAGGCCCAGAGCGGGATAGACCAAATTTATAGTTTTACATGTGCTATAATCCATTGATTTTGGGTGATACGTGATCCCGGCGGGTTTTAGGACAAATTTTTTTTGGCATCCATTAAGACCTTATTAATGGCGTGAATTGGTCCCAAGGGGCAAACGTCCGCATTTTCAAGCTCAAACGAAACCCAGAGCGGGAATGACTAAATTTATCATTTTTCTATGCTATAGTCCATGAATTTTGGGTGATACATGATCTTGAAGGGTTTTTGGCCGAATTTTTTTGTGGGGCTTCGTTAAGACCTTATTAATGGTGTGAGTTGGTTCCGAGGGGAAAATAGCCGCATTTTCAAGTTCAAACGAGGCCCAGAGCGAGAATGACCAAATTTATCTATTTATGTGTCCATGAATTTTGGGTGATACGTGATCCCAATGGATTTTTGGCCGAAGTTTTTGGTGAACGTCTGTTAAGACCTTATTAATGGTGTGAGTCGGTCCCAAGGGGAAAACATCTGCATTTTCAAGTTCAAACGAGGTCCAAAGCAGGAATGACCAAATATACCATTTTACGTGTGTTATATAGTCCATGGATTTTGGATGATATGTGATCCAAATGAACTTTTGGCCAAAAAATTTTGTGGGCATCCGTTAAGACCTTATTAATGGCGTGAGTTGGTCCCGAGGGGCAAAAATTCGCATTTTCAAGTTCAAATGAGGCCAAGAGCAGAAATGACCAAATTTACCATTTTACGTGTGCTACAGTCCATGTATTTTGAATGATACGTGATCTCGAGGATTTTTGGCCAAAAGACTTTGTGGGTGTCCGTCAAGACCTTATTAATGGCGTGAGTTAGTCCTGAGGGGCAAACATCCGCAATTTCAAGTTCAAACAAGGCCCACAACGGAAATCATGACCAAATTTACCATTTTACGTATGTTGTAGTCCATGGATTTTGGGTGATATGTGAGCTTGATAATTTTTTGGACGAAATTTTTTGTAGGCGTCTGTTAAGACCTTATTAATAGCGTGAGTTGATCTCGAAGGGCAAACGTCTGCATTTTAAAGTTCAAACGAGGCCTAGAATAGGAATGACCAAATTTACCATTTTACATGTGATATACTCCATGAATTTTGGGTGATACGTGATCCCGATGGGTTTTTGGCCGAAATTTTTCATGGGTGTCCATTAAGACCTTATTAATGGCATGAGTTGGTCCCGAGGGGAAAACGTCTACATTTTAAAGTTCAAACGAGGCCTAGAGCAAGAATGACAAAAATTATTATTTTACTTGTGTTCTAGTCAATGGATTTTGGGGGATACGTGATCCTAATTGGTTTTTGGCCAAATTTTTTTGTGTGTGTCCATGAAAACCTTATTAGTTGCGTGATTTGGTCGTGAGGGCAAACATCTGCATTTTCAATTTCAAACGAGGCCTAGAGCGAGAACTTTTAAATTTATCGTTTTACGTGTGCTATAGTATATTGATTTTGGGTGATACGTGATCCCAATGAGTTTTTGGCTAAAATATTTTGTGAGCGTCCGTTAAGACCATATTAATAGTTTGAGTTTGTTTCGAGGCGCAAACATCTGCATTTTCAAGTTCAAATTAGGCCAAGAGCGGAAATGACCAAATTTACCATTTTATGTGTGCTACAGTCCATGTATTTTGAGTGATACGTGATTCCGAAGGGTTTTGATCAAAAGTTTTTGTGGGCGTCTGTCAACACCTTATTAATGGTGTGAGTTGGTCCTGAGGGGCAAATGTCTGTAATTTCAAGTTCAAACAAGGCCCATAACGGAAATCATGACCAAATTTACTATTTTACGTGTGTTGTAGTCCATTGATTTTCGGTGATACGTGAGCCCGACAGTTTTTTGGATGAAATTTTTGTGGGCGTCCGTTAAGACTTATTAATGGCGTAAGTTGGTCCCGAGGGGAAAACGTCTGCATTTTAAAGTTCAAATGAGGCCTAGAGTAGGAATGACTAAATTTACCATTTTACATGTGATATACTTCATGGATTTTGGGTGATACGTGATCCCAATGGATTTTTGGCCGAAATTTCTTGTGGGTGTATGTTAAGACCTTATTAATGGCGTGAGTTGGTCCCGAGGGGCAAACGTCTACATTTTAAAGTTCAAACGAGGCCCAAAGCAAGAATAACCAAATTTACCATTTTACTTATGTTCTAGTCCATGAATTTTCAGTGATACGTGATCCTGACCGATTTTGGCCAAAATTTTTTGTGTGCGTCCATTAAAACCTTATTAGTTGCATGATTTGGTTGTGAGGGAAAAAATCTGCATTTTCAATTTCAAATGACGCCTAGAGCAGGAATGACCAAATTTACCATTTTACATGTGCTATGGTACATTGATTTTGGGTGATACGTGATCCCAATGGGTATTTGGCTTAAATGTTTTGTGGGCGTCTGTTAAGACCATATTAATAGTCTGAGGTGGTTCTGAGGCGCAAACATCGCATTTTCAAGTTGAAATGAGGCCAAGAATAGGAATGACCAAATTTACCATTTTACATGTGATATACTCCATGGATTTTGGGTGATACGTGATCCCGATGGATTTTTGGCCGAAATTTTTTATGGGTGTCCATTTAGACCTTATTAATGGCGTGAGTTGGTTCTGAGAGAAAAACGTCTACATTTTAAAGTTCAAACGAGGCCCAGAGTAAGAATGACCAAATTTACCGTTTTACTTGTGTTCTAGTCAATGGATTTTGGGGGATACGTGATCCTGACTGATTTTTGGTCGAATTTTTTTTGTGCATCCATTAAAACCTTATTAGTTGTGTGATTTGGTCGTGAGGGCAAACATTTGCATTTTCAATTTCAAACGAGGCCTAGAGCGGAAATGACCAAATTTACCGTTTTACGTGTGTTATAGTACATTGATTTTGGGTTATATGTGATCCCAATGGGTTTTTGGCTAAAATGTTTTGTGGGCGTCCGTTAAGACCATATTAATAGTCTGAGTTGGTTCCGAGACGCAAACATCCGCATTTTCAAGTTCAAATTAGGCCAAGAGCGGGAATGACCAAATTTACCATTTTATGTGTGCTACAGTCTATGTATTTTGAGTGATACGTGATTTCGAGGGGTTTTGATCAAAAGTTTTTGTGGGCGTCTGTCAATACCTTATTAATTGTGTGAGTTGGTCCTGAGTGGCAAACGTCCGTAATTTCAAGTTCAAACAAGGCCCATAACGGAAATCATGACCAAATTTACCATTTTACGTGTGATGTAGTCCATCAATTTTGGGTGATATGTGAGCCCGACAGTTTTTTGGATGAAATTTTTTGTGGGCGTCCGTTAAGACCTTATTAATGGTGTGAATTGGTGCCGAGGGGCAAACGTCTATATTTTAAAGATCAAACGATGCCTAGAGTAGGAATGACCAAATTTACCATTTTACATGTGATATACTTCATGGATTTTGGGTGATACGTGATCCCGATGGGTTTTTGGCCAAAATTTTTTGTGGGTGTTCGTTAAGACCTTATTAATGGTGTGATTTGGTCATGAGGGCAAACATCTGCATTTTCAATTTCAAATGAGGCCTAGAGTAGGAATGACCAAATTTATTGTTTTACGTGTGCTATAATACATTGATTTTGGGTGATACGTGATCCCAATGGGTTTTTGGCTGAAATGTTTTTGAGGGTGTCCGTTAAGACCATATTAATAGTCTGAGTTGATTCTAAGGCGCAAACATCCGCATTTTCAAGTTCAAATGAGGCATAGAGTGGGAATGACCAAATTTACCGTTTTACGTGTGCTATAGTCCATGGATTTCGGGTGATACATTATCCCGACGAATTTTTGATCGAAATTTTTGGTGGACGTCCGTTAAAACCTTTTAAATGGAGTGAGTTGGTCTCGAGGGGTAAACGCCTGCATTTTCAAGTTCAAACGAGGCACAAAGCGGGAATGACCAAATTTACCGTTTTACATGTGCTATATAGTCCATGGATTTTGGCTGATACGTAATCCCGATGAATTTTTGGCCGAAATTTTTGTGGGCATCCGCTATGACCTTATTATATGCGTGAGTTGGTCCTGAGGGACAAACATTCGGAGTTTCAAGTTCAAACAAGGCCTAGAGTGGGAATGACCAAATTTACCATTTCATGTGTGCTATAGTCTATGAATTTTGGGAGATACATGATCCCGAGAGGTTTTTGGCCAAAAAATTTTGTGGGTGTCCATTAAGACCTTATTAATGGTGTGAGTTGGTCCCGAGGAAAAACGTCTGCATTTTCAAGTTCAAATAGAACTTGAGCAGAAATGACCAAATTTATCGTTTTACGTGTGCTATAGTTCATATATTTTGGGTGATACGTGATTCCAATGGGTTTTTGACCAAAATTTTTGTCGGTGTCCATTAAGACCTTATTAGTGGCACAAGTTGGTCCCGAGGGATAAACATTTGCATTTTAAAGTTCAAACGAGGCCCAGAGCAGGAATGACCAAATTTATCATTTTATGTGTGACATAGACCATAAATTTTGGGTGATACGTGATCCCGACTTGTATTTGACCGACATTTTTTATGGGCATCCGTTAAGACCTTATTAATTGCCTGACTTTGTTCCGAGGGAAAAACGTCCGCATTTTCAAGTTCAAACATGGCCAAAAGCGAGAATGACCCAATTTACCATTTTAAGTGTGCTATTGTCCATGGATTTTAAGTGATACGTGATCTTAACTTGTTTTTGGCCAAAAAAATTTGTGGGCATCTTTTAAGACCTTATTAATTGTGTGACTTGGTTCTGAGGGGCATACGTCCGCATTTTGCAAAACATGGCCAAGAGCGAGAATGACCAAATTTACCGTTTTACCTATGTTTATATTAACTAAATAATTTAAATTTAATAGCTAAAATTCAAATTAAAATATTTATTACTTAACTAATTATATGCAATAAAAATTTTATTTGAAATACAAGAGTTAGTTTTCATTCCATACTAAATAGTATAAATTATACTAGTAATTAATAGTCAATGATGAATTTGTACAAATTATATAAATCCAATTTTCAGTGATCTTATGGCCTATTTCGAAAGTTTTAGTTGGAAAAAGCCTTTCCAAAATTAATGCAATCATCTACCACGAGTTTCTCAAGTAGAGAAAATTATTTTGTATATGCAAACATATGACATGCATAATTATAGCGATGTAAGTACGTATTTCTAAAACGAAAGCTAAATAATTTAATGTCCAAATAATAAATGCATTAGTATTGTCCACAGTGTGAATATGAAAAATAATTAGGGGAGGGGGGGGGGGGGAGGGGTAGATATTAAATGAATCATTTTTGAAGTGGTCTCTTAATTATATTCTAGAAAAATGTTTCATTTCTAATTACTCTGAACTTGGTGTTTTTAACATTTCTCCTAAGTTAATATGCATTCACCCAAAATCACAAATTTCTCTTGACTTTCCACATTCTTACATGCATTCTCACTTTCTTAATTTTACCTATAAAATGATGCTAATCACAATCTAATTTTCTTCATCAATACTTGTCATATCTCATAAACAATATGGTCATGAAGATGAATACTCTTTTTTCAACATTTGTCTTTTTAACATTTTTTCATCTTTCTTTGATTTCTTGTCGCAAAACAATTAGTTATCGTGTTGGAAATGGCTTCACTCTTGACTTTATCCACCGTGATTCTCCTCTTTCACCCTTCTATAACCCGTCAAATACTCAATCAAATTGCCTTAGAAATGCCTTCCATCGATCATTTTCACGTGCTTCTTTTTTCAAGAATAGTTCCCTTGCTACTCCCAACACAATTCAATCGGATATATCACCAATCCCGGGTGAATACCTCATGAAATTATCAATTGGAACCCCCCCAGTTGAAATTGTAGCTATAGCTGATACTGGTAGTGACTTAACATGGACGCAATGCATGCCTTGTGAAAATTGTTTCCAACAATCATCACCTCTTTTTGATTCGAAGAAAAGCTCTACTTATAAAACTGTGGGGTGTAATGTTGAAGTATGTACATCACTAGAGGGTTCATCTTGTGTGAAAGGAAATGTTTGTGAATATCAAATGAGTTATGGTGATCAATCACACACTATTGGTGACCTTGCTTTTGATAAATTCACTTTTCCTTCTACTTCTGGTGAAAATGTTGTGATTCCTAATGTTGCCTTTGGTTGCGGTCATGACAATGGTGGAACGTTTAATAATTATACGTCTGGTATTATTGGTTTAGGCGGTGGTAAAGTTTCAATGATCAACCAACTGGACAAAGAGATAAATGGGAAATTCTCTTATTGTTTAATCCCAATTCCATTTGACTCATCAATTAATTCAAATATTACAAGTCACATCAATTTTGGGAGTAGTGCCATTGTGTCTGGTCCTAATGTCGTTTCAACTCCCTTGATAAAAAAGGAACCATCCACATACTACTATCTCAACTTGGAAGGTGTCAGTGTTGGAAATAAGATGTTGAAATTCAAATCTTCTAAGACTTCTTCTGATAATGCTAGTGGTGGTGATGGTCAAGCTGGTAACATTATAATCGATTCTGGCACTACATTAACACTTTTGCCTAATGATTTTTACTTGAATTTGGAATCAACATTGGTGAATTCAATTCGTGCTAATAGGAAGGACGATCCATCAGGGACTTTTCATCTATGTTACGAGTCTCAGAATGGTACTATTGATGCTCCAACAATTGTTACACATTTTACAAATGCGGATTTAGAGCTATCGCCATCGAACACGTTTGCAGAAATTGAGCAAGGTTTGGTTTGTCTTACAATAGTACCTGCAGATGAAATTGCTATATTTGGAAACTTGGCACAAGGAAATTTCTTAATTGAATATGATCTTGTGGCCAACAAAATCTCCTTTCAGCCTACAGATTGTACAAAATACTAGGCTTGTTTTGTTGGTTTATTGTCAGTAAATATAAATGTTGTTAGTTCAATACTTAGTAATTGAGATCTTTTAATTTTGTGTTTTCTTAAGCTAATATACCACCAGAGGAAATGTGCCTTGGAGGGGGTTTGAATTGGCCTTTTTAAAATAACTTATTATAAGCTAAAAGCTAAAAGTCATATTGTAGTTTTTAGCTTATTTTTCATCTTTTTCAAACACCACGAAGAATTAAAAAAGAGTTATTAAAAGTCAAAGCACCTAAAATAAATCCATTCAAACACCCTCTAATTAGTTTAAATGAGGGACAAACCCTTCAACATACTCTTCCATGTGACCTTAAAAAGTTGCCTCTTTTTTTTTTTTTAAGTGAAACTTATCAAAATTTCAGTATATGATCTAATTACTTAGATATTTGCAATATTATGAATTTTACTAGATTTTGGTGCATTCAGGTATTTTCAAATATATGTATCTTCCTATTTGAAATACTTTGTTCATGGCAGGGCGATCGATAGAGTTCGTTTGAATGATCCTTATATGTGTTGAGTCACTTCCTTTTTTCTTTCCCAACAGGACCAAATTTGGAAGAAATAACTAACTTTCATTGAAGTCAAAAATAACAATTAAAACTCTTTACTTTCTATTAACTTCATCATTGAGGTACACCCTGACAATATTGACATTGAAATCACTCAGCCAATAAATATCCCTCTAAACTACTTCAATTCCTCATTACCTCAAATTGCTAGAAAAAAGGGTCACATAAATTGCTAAGGGACTCATTTTTCCAATTAGGAGAAATTGCTACAAATTAAAACTTTTGGAATGATCAAATTGAATAAATGAAACACATTAACCATATAAACTGTTGTGCAGGAATAGAAACACATTTTAAAGATATTGAAATTTCTTAGCTAGTACGTATTTGTTAGATATTACTATCTCCATTTAATTTTGGTCATTGAATAAATGAAACTTTGATGAATAACTAATTTTGGTCATTGAATAAACCGAATAATAACAATTGCTCTTCTTCTCACAATTAACCAAGAATTTAACAATAATAACCATATTCCATGACTTCTATTTTGACAGCAGAGAACTGATATTCAAATAGGGTGTTTAGAGAAGTTGTGAGTTGAGTCGGATATTGTGTACATAGAGACAACGTATCCAATTTTTTCGTTTTTATGATCTTTCAATTTAATGAAAGTCTACTGTAAATTTGAACACATTTGACATTAATTTATATTAATTTCTTCATGATTTATCAAAGCTTGGTATTTTTTATTCCATGAGATATTAATTAATTTAATTACAATTATGAATGTATTGGTTTAATTTTAACCCCCACACTATTTGTAATTTTAACCCCACAAATCGACATTTATTTTGTAGTGTCTAATATATCCATGTATTTTATGTAAAGTGAAAGTCAACTTTACGAAATGTCCCACTTCATACTCTAGTATTTGATAATTAATGGTAACAAAATCTCACTTACTCCCCTATTAATTTTTTTTTAATTAATTAGACTTGGACATACAATTTGCTACCTATAATGAATGGTATGAAAATCTCACTTTCTCCCCTATTACTTTTTATTTATTTATTAATTAGACTTGGACATACAATTTGCCACCTACAATTAATGGTAAGAAAATCTCACTTTCTCCCCTATTAAATTTTTATTAATTAATTAGACTTGGACAAACAATTTGTTACCTATAAAATGGTACTTAACATTGCCGGACATACAATTTGCCACCTACAATTAATGGTAAGAAAATCTCACTTTCTCCCCTATTAAATTTTTATTAATTAATTAGACTTGGACAAACAATTTGCTACCTATAAAATGGTACTTAACATTGCCTCCTCTTCATCATTTTTCAACCATGGAAATTAATACTAAAGCTTTCACTCTTATGTTGGTTCTTTTATCGTTCTTTCATCTTTCTTTAGTTTCTGGTAGTAAAAGTATAAATGGCTTCACTCTAGATCTTATACATCGTGATTCTCCTCTTTCACCTTATCACGATCCATCAAACACTCCATTTGAACGCCTTCAAAAGGCCTTCCATCGGTCATTCTCCCGGGCTTCCTTTTTTGGGGGAAAAAGTGTTCCTTCAATCCAATCGACTCTTACACCAAACAAAGGTGAATTCCTCATGAAAATATCCATTGGTACACCCCCAATAAACACTTTTGTCATTGCTGACACTGGTAGTGGCTTGACATGGACACAATGTGAGCCTTGTGTTAATTGTTTCAAACAATTGACACCTATTTTCAATCCCAAGAATAGCTCTTCTTATAAAACTATTGGTTGTCACAATAAACTTTGTCAAGGGTCACTATGTAACAACAATAGATGTAATTATGAAGTGAGTTATGGTGACTTATCTCACACTATGGGTAATCTTGCAATTGAAACTTTCACATTTGCTTCTAGTTCTGGTAAACATGTTTGAATTCCTAACATTGTGTTTGGTTGTGGACATGACAATGGTGGCTCATTTACCAATGTCACTTCTGGTATCATTGGCTTAGGTGGTGGCAATGTCTCAATTGTCAACCAAATGCATCATGAAATCAAAGGAAAATTCTCTTATTGTTTGATCCCATTGGAATTATTGTTAGATAGTTCCAATGTAACTAGTCACATCAACTTTGGTGACAATGCTATCGTGTCTGGTCCTGGCATCATTTCAACTCCCATCTTTAAAAATGAATCACCTACATTCTACTATCTAAATTTGAAAGGTATCAGCATTGGAAACAAGACGTTGGAATTCAAATCTTCTCCAATTTCCAACCCGGTGATGATCTAGGAAACATTATAATTGATTCTAGCACAACGTTAACCTATGTACCTGATGGTTTTTACTTGAATTTGGAATCATTGTTGATGCATTTGATCAATGCTACTAGGAAGGATGATCCTTTTAAGAGACTTGATTTGTGTTGTGAGTCAAATGAGAATGGTACTATTGATGTTTCAAAGATTGTTGCACATTTTACAAATTTAGATTTGGAGTTGTCAACTTCAAACATATTTACACAAGTGGTGGAAGGTATAGTTTGTTTGACAATAGTGCCAGGAGGATCAAATCAAATTTCTATACTTGGAAATTTGGCACAAGCCAATTTTCTAATTGGATATGATCTTAAGGCCAACAAAGTATCCTTTAAGCCTACAGATTGCACTAAGTACTAATGTTTTTTTAGCTAGTTATTAAAATTTATTGATCAATTCTTGATTTCTTATATTTACTTGCATTTGATGCTTACCAATAGAGATTATATTTTTATTGTGTATTCAATGAAGGAAAATGATATCAAGAAGTGACCTTTACAAAATCTCAAGATTATAATCTGAATTACTTATTCCACCTTCTATATGAAAAAATTGTCTCCCATCTATTTTTACTTATCCATGTTTGATCTGTTATTTTCAAGATCATAATTATATTATGTGTCTGTCTTATTCCACCATACCCCTACCTTTGTTAGGATATATAGTGATCAATGAAGTTGGTTAAAAATCATGACGTCTCAGAGTTAAATGAGGGACAAACCCTTCAACATATACTTCCATGTGACCTTAAAAAGTTACCTTTTTTAGTGGAACTTATCGAAATTCCACTCGCTTAGATCTAATTACTTAGATATTTGTAATATTAAGAATCTTACTAGATTTTGATGCATCCAGGTATGTTCAGATACATATATTTCGGGATACATAAGGTCAAAATTAGGTATAATTTATTCTAGATATACTGTAATCAAGTGGATTCACACGTATCTAGGAAACATAGACAAATCTGCTCACCTCCCTCCCATCTCGCTTGCCACTTTCCTATGTATATGATACATGCGAATCACAACTAAATACATACATATACATGTGTTTAGTGTGATTCACATGTATTTGGGATACATGACTATCTTTCTCCTCATCTTGCTCGCCTCTCTGCCTATTTAGTATATCTGGTAGCAAAAATGCATGTATCTTGGTGTATCTTCCTCAATATATTATAGAAAACTCTTAATTAATTATAAAATACATAATTATTTGAAAGTATAAGTAGAACTAGTATATATGGTAAGAATGTATGTCTAATAAGGTATCTCCCCCCTTTTTTTACCCCTTCAAACCTGACCAAATCAAAATAACTTAATCCATCTTCTACTAAGTCATAAAATGGATTTGGGTCGGATTTTAGTAAAATAGGAATTGAGTTTTTTTTAATTGAGTTAGATCTGTAATTAGATAGTGACAATATATATGCATCACTTTTTTAACGAGTATTGTGGAGAAACATATTAGTTCATTTTCCCAAATGATGACATTGTTATAACGTCAATGGCTTGTATTGCATGAATATTTTCAGATAGTAGAAAGTTCATGGATTTTATTAGAGTAAATTTTAGGTTTAGCAAATATAAAAATCATATTTGTATTCTATAACTATAGTTTGTATAATTGCGCTCCATAGCAACTTTATGTTTGCTATGGCTATTAATATGTATATTTCGGTATACATATACAAAAGATCAATTGTATAATCTTTTTCAGTATACATATACAAAAGAATCAATTGTATAATATGTGTTTGTATAAAGCGAGAAAGAGAGAAAGCCAAAAGAAAAATGGGCAGGAAAAGATCTGTATTTATATAATTATAAGTGTATAGGACGAAAATATGTGTATTTGTATATACAATTTTCTCTCACTTTATATAAACACAAACGCAAATTATACATTTGTGTTTGTATAAAGTGAGGGAGGCGAGTGAGAATGGCGAGAGAGATCTGGGAGAGTGGCGAGCGAGATTCTCGGGGAGAGAGGTAAACGAAAAGATATGTATATATATATAGTTTTCTCTCACTTTATACAAACACAAACACATTTTATACATTTGTGCTTGTATAAAAGTGAGAGAGGCGAGGGAGAGATTGCCAACGATAAAGCGAGAGTGGCGAGCGAGAATTTCAGGGAAAGAGGCGAATGACAACAGTTTGCTACGGGTTGCAATTAAATCAAACTATGGTTATAGCATTTAATTTGAATAGTTTGCTATTTTACACAATTTTCCCATTTTATTATACTCATTATTATTAGTATAAAATATGGAATGTAAATATAAGGAGTATATATGGCATGATCTAATAAAATCTAATATATCCATGTATTTTATGGACAGTGAAAGTCAACTTTACAAAATGTCCCACTTCATACTCTAGGATTTGATAATTAATGGTAACAAAATCTCACTTTCTCCCCTATTATTACATTTTCTTTAATCAATTAGACTTGAACATACAATTTGCTACCTATAAAATGGTACTAAACATTGTCTCCTCTTCCATCATTTTTCAACTATGGAGATTAATACTAAAGCTTTCACTCTTATGTTGGTTCTTTTATCGTTCTTTCATCTTTCTTTAGTTTCTGGTAGTAAAAGTATAAATGGCTTCACTCTAGATCTTATACATCGTGATTCTCTTCTTTCACCTTATCACGATCCATCAAACACTCCATCTGAACGCCTTCAAAAGGCCTTCCATCGGTCATTCTCCCGGGCTTCCTTTTTTGGGGTAAAATGTGTTCATTCAATCAAATCAACTCTTACACCAAACGAAGGTGAATTCCTCATGAAAATATCCATTGGTACTCCCCCAATAGACACTTTTGTCATTGCTGACACTGGTAGTGACTTGACATGGACACAATGTGAGCCTTGTGTTAATTGTTTCAAACAATTGACACCTATTTTCAATCCCAAGAATAGCTCTTCTTATAAAACTATTGGTTTTCACAATAAACTTTGTCAAGGGTCACTATGTAACAACAATAGATGTAATTATGAAGTGAGTTATGGTGACTTATCTCACACTATGGGTAATCTTTCAATTGAAACTTTCACATTTGCGTCTAGTTCTGGTAAACATGTTTGAATTCCTAACATTGTGTTTGGTTGTGGACATGACAATGGTGGCTCATTTACCAATGTCACTTCTGGTATCATTGGCTTAGGTGGTGGCAATGTCTCAATTGTCAACCAAATGCATCATGAAATCAAAGGGAAATTCACTTATTGTTTGATCCCATTGGAATTATTGTTAGATAGTTCCAATGCAACTAGTCACATTAACTTTGGTGACAATGCTATCATGTCTGGTCCTGGCATCATTGTTGATGTGTTCGATCAATGCTACTAGGAAGGATGGTACTTATGGGGGACTTGATTTGTGTTATGAGTCTAATGAGAATGGTATTATTGATGTTCCAAAGATTGTTGCACATTTTACAAATGCAGATTTAGAGTTGTCAACTTCAAACATTTTTACACAAGTGGAGGAAGGTATAGTTTGTTTGACAATAGTGCCAGGAGGAAATGAAATTTCCATACTTGGAAATATAGCACAAGCCAATTTTCTAATTGGATATGATCTTAAGGCCAACAAACTGTCCTTTAAGCCTACAGATTGTACTAAGTACTAATGTTTTTTTAGCAGTTATTCAAATTTTATTGATCAATTCTTGATTTCTTATATTTACTTGCATTTGATGCTTACCAATAGAGATTGTATTTTTATTGTGTATTCAATGAAGGAAAATGAAATCAAGAAGTGACCTTTACAAAATCTCAAGATTATAATCTGAACTACTTATTCCACCTTCTATCTTAAATAATGTCTCCATCTATTTTTGCTTGTCCATGTTTGATCTGTTATTTTCAAGATCATATTTCTATTATGTATCTCCGTCTTATTCCACCATACCCCTACCTTTGTTAGGATAGTGATCAATGAAGTCGGTTAAAAACCATGACGTCTCAGAGTTCAATTCAAGCAGAAACAAAAAACAATAGATGAAGAGATTTCCTCCCACCTATCCTAGCTTTGATAGACAAAGTGACGTGATACTTGTTGCTTGTGGGAGGTAGAGGTTTTCTATGGAATTAGTCGAGTTGCACACCATTAAGGTCCATCCTAGATCTTTAATATTTAATTTCATTTCATTTGATGATACTTCCTCTTTTGGTATCTTTGTTTGCTCAAAGCAGATATGAAACAAAGGATATGAGTATACAGTTAGCTTCGAAGATTAGTCAAATTGACACTGAATAAGCGAAAAGTGTGACATAAATAGAGGTAGAGGGAGTAGTATGCACCAAGAATTATTGACTTTCACATTATAACAAGATACATAATATTAACCTCAAACAAAATGATACATAATAGTTTCTCTATGGGGAAATCAAAACACACAATTCGGTGCATAGTTGGCTTTCCCTTACTGTATTACATATTTGATACACTTCTTCAATTCCATATTTTTCTTTTCCCCCCTTAAAGAAAATTTGCAAGTCTTTGTGTGTATTGATAAACTTCTCCATCAATCATCTATGTTATCCGTATCTAATGGACGAGCAGTCTATTCAAAAGCAAGTTTTGTTACAGGGGTAAGGACAATCGATCTCTTGGAATCGTTTTCTTTCATAATACCAATCTCCAACTGCTTTGGCAATCGTCTGTAAGAACACAATTTTTTGGAAGTGTCAATAGTTGTCTATAACGGAATGACAAAATTTTGTGTAAGATAAACAACAATAACAACATAACCGGTATATTCTCACAAGTGGAGTCTCAGAAGGGTGGAGTGTATGCAGACCTTACCCCTATTTATCTTTGCAGGGTAGAGAAGCTTGTGTATACTAAATGTAATTTTGAAATAATTTTGAGTTCATGATTGCGTACCGTGCCATTTAATACTAGTGAGTCATCCATTAGCCATGTCTCTTGCGTTCCGGTTTGACAATGTGCGTAACAAGAATTGATGTAATACCCTCGCGTTGAGGAAGGGCCGAGTGAATTCAATGCTTTCAAGAACTCTGACCTAAAAGCTGAGAAATTACATCATGTATTAGATACAGAGTGTAAAAGACACCTTCTAAATGTAAATATTACACTTAATTTAGCGTCTTCACGCTTACTACAACTAGTTATTTTAGTTTGAAGTGTTAGCCACACAAAGGACAGGCAGATTCGATATTGTTATTTACTATAATCTGGTCAAGGCTGTTTTCCTTTACCTATATTGAAGCATGTAACCATCTCATCCAAAAGCCTTAGAGCTAGATATGGTCACACACTTCAGTAAGGTATCAGCACAAGAAGAAGTTATGGGATCGGATCTCGTTTTATTAAAATGAATTCCCACTTGTGTGGCCCGTGGTAGGAAGAGTCAGGTGTGCATGTGAGGGGGCGTATTGAAAATATAATTAAATAATAAAAGTATGTTTTCTCCACTAACAACTTAAGGTTTTAGATGATATGATCACACACTTCAATAACCAACATATAGGTACTCTAAATTCCCATTGATCGATAGCTTAATGGTGTACTCCGAGTGAATGAAGGAACAACAAAGGGCTTAAGAGTCTTAACCTTGCATAGTTTGGAGTTGAGCAGACGAGCATTTCAATATGTCAAGCTTGCAGTTGCGCCAAGTTCCATGAGGATCCGCAACCTCAGGAGCCAAAATGTGCTTTATCTGAAAATTTTAAGAACAAAGTATGAGCAAAAATCAACAATTTTAAAGAGCCAAAACAACTTCATATATAGTGTATCTACGTATAAAATGACTTCGTGATAACGAAGACTAAATTCTAATGCAGCGGAAAGCCAAATAATAAAACGTTCATGTGGAACTTTGGTTTTATTACAGAAGTAAATAAATTTCAGACATGAACTGACCTGCCAGGAATCATAGGCTGCATTTACTAGGAAAAGTGGTGTCTGGATTTGTTGCGCAACGTTTTGTGGGAAAAAACACTGCAACATAGCGGTGTTTTCGCGTAAGATGATGCATCAAATAAGGGAAAGATATATTTTTGTGAAAACAACTTCTCTTACCAATCCCGGTTTCAGTCTTGAGGTACACGATTGAGGCAAATTCTTCGCAGAACCCTGAATCCATGATAATGTAACAGACTTAGTACGAGTAAAATCGAATCTATAGAACTTCTTTAGTGACTTTCCACGAAATTTTATAGTTCATTGTAGGTCCGAGCATCATTTTTGGTATGAAGAGGACATATTTATAACGAGCAGATTATATGTGAGAGAGAATCACCCCTCCGTCAAATTCATGTGAAGGTGTTTGACTGGGCACAAAATCTAAAAAAGAAAGAAAATCTTTTGAAACTTGTCTAAAACAAGATATTATTAGTACTAAATATAGAAAGTTGTCATTCTTTTCGAGGGTCGAGACTGACTAAAAAAGGAAAGAGTGTCGGATCCTGGAGGGAGTATAGGTTAAAGAAGCATACATGTGTGCTAACAACTTCACTGTAGAACTGTTCAATATGAGAGGTTCCAGAAATAGTCTGCCTGCAACAGAGAACCAATTCTTTTATAGAAAATCGGAAATCTAAATTTCTCAAAAAAATTGAGAGTTGGCCACGATTAAAATAACAAACACGAACGCTTACGTGTTGATAAAGAAACCGGCATCTGAGAGACATTTTACTTTAGCACCCGGTGGAAGGAGACCTTTAAATCTGTCACAATGTAGAATTGCAGCCAAACCACCAGCTGAACATCCCGCGAGAATAGCCTACAATGAGAAAAAACTTTCTATCAGCAACTAAACAATGTGAGCATATATAATCGTCTGCAATAATTTGTAACCGATTGATGCATCGATCGTACATTCTGAGCATTTGTCATTCCTTTAGCCAAGAAATCCTCCATAACAGCTGAAAAAATCCTGGCTCCTCTGTAGAATACTTTTGTTTTCTGTCATAATTCAACATGTCCATTAAGAATCAATGATATAACGACACTAGCACAACTCATCGTTTATATCAAATCAATAATTGAATAGTGTTTTAACATAGAATTACCGGATCAGCTGCTGCAACATCACCAGTAAAGGATGATCCATCACAATATTTAATTCTAATTCTGTTCCAATTGTAAAAGTCTACAATTTCCAAAACACAATCAATCAGAATAATGTTTAAAAATAGAAAGGCGTTAAAACGATGTATATGAACAAGGGTGAAAAGCTTTACCTGGATTAAACTCAGGCTTGTTGCTCAAAATTCCTGAGAAAGACACTGTCTTTAACATTAGTTTCGATGATCCCAATCGTGTTTTTGTACGTTCAAGGCAAGTCGTGGCATTATTGCACCATGCTCCTCCCTGAAGTCATCGGATGAATTCAAATGCAAATTCATGTAGGCAGTCCAAAATAATTGTTCGTAAATCACCAGCAAAAGTTCAATCTAGTTTTTTTTCCCTCATTTTTGATAACGGGGTATCCAGGACAGCTTACACATATCTCGACTATCTTAGTTCAAGAATTTGAATGGGGAAAAGGCTAACGATTGGACTGAAATAAGACTATGAACCACAGAGAGATGATTGGAACAATACTGAGATGATTAGCATGGCCCCTAACAAAGATGATACGAACAAATCGAGAAATGATCCAAATTGTTATAAAGAGACGAACCTCAAGTTGGATAAGCCAATTGTTAACTCCAGCTCCAAATCCTTTATCAAAATGGTATGCTGGTGGACTTCCATCCAAACATACTGCAAAAACACAACATTGACATTTTCACATTCTTGAATCTTTTTTCGCGGAATCCGTGGTGGATTCAGGATTTAGAGGTTATCAATTCTAAAGTTGAATCTATATGCCATCTATACTTGTTTTCACAAAAAATATATATAAAGTTTGAACCAAAAGTCACGGGTTCCGCCAAACCCACAACTCTACCTTATATCTAGAGTCGGAGCTACAGTTCTGCTTATGAGTTCAGGTTCGCTTTGGCTTGTGTTAAAAAATCCACTTAATATGTATAAATAAAATATTTAAAACCTAGTAAGATGTAATTTTCTAGAATTCAGAATCCATAAACTCAAAATCTTAATTCCGTCTCTACGTGTTACCCCCAGCACCCACTCAAAAAAAACAAAGGATAATTACTTTTGATTCATTGCCATCAAAATCAAAATATGTCCACTTTACCCTTAACCATGTATTTGTGTATAACTAATATATCTAAAACACACTAAGCTACCTTTTCTAGAATCCAAAACTCGTAAACTCAAAATCTTAGCTCCGGCTCTAATTGGGAAAAAAAAAAACTTACCAGCTCCTTTAGCTACTGCACTTTGGAGATAAGTAATATCAACAGGATGTCCTTCAGTAATTAAAACAATTAGCAAAGTAAATATTGCATGTAGCCATAGTTCCATTGCCCCTTTTACCATCCTGCATATATTAATTACTAATTATGTCAAAAAAAAATTATATAAATAACCAACAAAACAAAAAAAAAAAAGAACAAAAATCCTAAAAATTTTAAACCAAGAAAAGAAAAACATCTCTTTTTTAGTAAGATCATTTAATATACTTTCTATATTACAATTTTAGCAAAAAATTTATTTTTTTAAACCATTAATGTTACGACTTTCTTCTTCTTTTTTCCATTAAAACATAGGATACATAAAATGCAAAGAATAATCAAACAAGCCTATTTCAGAACCAACAAAATAAAAATTACTAAAAATACAGAATTGAAATATTAGTTCAATATATATGATTAATTACCTGGAATAGCAAAGATTTTGAGGAAGAAAAAAAATCTGAAAATGAATTATTTGTGTTGAAATCTGCAGTATAATTTGTTTATAGTGGATGAGACTCTAGAGTAGAAGCATATATTTATAGTACTAAAAAAGAAAAAGTTATATATTTCCTCCGTTGTAATTTGTTTATCTGATTTTGATTTGATACGAAATTTAAAAAAATTATAAAGACTTTTAAATTAAAAATACGTTGTCAAACTATCATTTAAATTTTGTAATCTTAAATATGTAATTTAAAAAGTAAAATTAAAATATTATTAAAAAGGATGTTTTATTAAAAATTGGATAAATAAATTAAAATGGAGGGAGTATTTTTATTTATATATAATGACTTGTGAGTTCTTTTCACCATTAATGTAATTTAATGTCATAAATTAATTTACAACCTTAAAGCTGGTTTTTTCAAAAAATTCTTGTTTTGTTATATCCAAATTGAAGAAAGAGACGAGAAAAATCCAACCTTAAAGCTGTTTTTTTCTTCATTTTTTAATGAAGAATAAAGTGCATATAGTATAAAGGCTTTTTTTAATATGTCAGAATAAAGAAAGAAATTAAATTATTGAGAAAAAATAAAAGAAGCTTCCGACACACATTCATTCGCTAAACACATTTTCTTCGAAGTGATTTAATTATGTACTTTTTGTTTAAGAAAAAATAATGTTGTTAATTTCGAGGAATTAAGATTTTTTGGCGAATTATAAACTGAATTAAAAAAATATTTTTATATATATAAATAGAGATTTCTTATAAAAAATTTTTATCAAACATAAAAAAAGGTTTGTAAGTGGCTTAAAAAAATAATTTCACTTGTTATTTTTTGTGTTCGATTATGATATTATTTTGTTATTGTTATTAATATTTCTATACTTTTCTGTTTTCTCTGCTTTAAAATGTTTTTATAAATTAATATCAAAATTATTCTTTTTTATTTTCAAAAAAATGGATAAGATCTATATAAGCACTATCCTTTTCGGCTTTTACATATAGAAATACAGTAAATATGTTGTTATCGTTCCTTCTGCATTTTTGTATTTTCTCTTTTTAAGTTGCTTTAATATATATTTTTTGAATTAACGATCTATTAAATAAAATTATATATATATATATAACTTTTTCCTGTTCATTTACTCTATTTTTATATTGACTAATACAATTATATCAACTTATACAATGGGAAACATACAAATCATCGTGATACATGAATTGATACAAAATAGAAATACAATTGACAACTTATACAATGGGAAAAATACAAATCATCGTGATACATGAATTGATACCAAATAGAAATACAATTGACACAAATACAAATACTGTTGTCAGTATATGATATTGGATACAAATAGTTAGAAAAAATAAATCTTTCACCTATATTTCACATGGAGATGATGAATACATGTTGTATTTGTTGTATCAAGTTGGAAATTAATTGTACGAATTGATACAATCGATACAATATATATATTTGAACATTGTTTGGGAGAGAGGGGGGGGGGGGTGAAGGAGAGAGGCGAGAGAGAGCAGAGTGGGAGGGGAAAGGTGAGCGAGAGGGGAGATAACAATTTGCTATAAAGTAACTATATATAGCTACGAATTACAATTCTTTTAAATATATATATATCTACTATATAATAAAAGGGAGTTTAGACCCAATTATAATATATAATATTCAAGATTGGGACTTTTTCCAATCTTGAATATTATATATTATACTTGTGAGACTTTTAAAAGGAAGTTTATGCCCAAGTATAATATATAATATTCAAGATTGGGACTTTCTTGAATATTAAATTTCACTATAAGAAGCAAAATGGTTGGCTTCATGTTTCTGCCTAAACTATACATACATCTAAAATAAGCAGAAAATTATCGTAACATAACTTATATATATATATATATATATATATATATATATATATATTAAATTTATCAATACTTTTAAGATACCTTGATTTTGTTGTTATGGAGGTATGTGTCATATTTTTAGAAAATATTACTCCGTCTCTTGTAAGGAGACAACTTCCGTTGTTATTATATTATTTAATAATATCTTCTGTCTGGGTTAATAATATCAAGTCTGCAAGTTATATGATTGGCTTTCCAGTGCTTCAGGGCTCTTTCTCCAATTATTTCTAATTTATCTAAGATGAAAATTACTTCCTCTAGGTCTTTCTGGTTTTTTATGACTCCTATATGTTGTAATATATTTATATATATATATAAATTTAAGCCTTGCAATCTTCCTTGGATTACTCCTTGCAATCTGCCTTGGATTACTACATAAAATCTGAATTTCTTGTCTTCATTTTTGTCTGTAAAATAATGGTTTTAATATATATATATATATATATATATATATATATATATATATATATATGTTATTCTTTCTATCTCAATTATGTGACATAATTGGAATTCACAGAATTATTCAAAAAATTATGATTTTTGAATATTGAAAGTTATTAATTATTGTGATTTAGAGTAATATATATATATATATATATATATATATATATATATATATATATATATATATATATATATATATATTAAGAATAAGACAGAACTATATAGATATATACGAGTATTTGATAGAACAAAGACAACTATACTCCTAACAATTAAGGTTATTTTCAGATTTATTGACATCTTCACAAATATTGCATATACACCAGGAAATAAAACAGATAGATTTACAAATACCCACTATAGGAGCTAGAGTATATCACTATATAAAAGAAATTAGAATAGAAACACAAGATTGTAAAAACAGAACCTTATATCTAGCATAATAGGAAGTGTTAAGAGATTAGAATATTTAGATTTAGAAATAGTTTTAGAAAAGAAATATCGAAGACTAAAATTTGGATCTTTACTTAAGTGCAATTTTACAGAAGGAGACCATATCTTACATAGTGAGAATCAACATTTAAATACTATTACAGATTTAATAATAAATTTAGCAGAATATAGTCGGTTCAAAGACGATAGATTTCTAAAGATAATAGAGACCATAGAAAACCTGCAGCATAAACAAAACAAATCATTAGAAAAAATAGAACAAAATTTTGACTTCTTAAAAAATCAACAACTAGATATAATCTCTAAGATACAAACCATAGTAGCAAATAAAACAACTGATAGCAACCCACTAGAATCAATACATAATCAACTAGAAGACCTTTATAAAGAAATAAAAGACATTAAGAAAGAATTAGGCAAACTTAAAGACTTAACTCTTTCATGAACAGTCTCTTTTACAAAGAAGTTCTTAGAAAAACAGCACAATTTCAACCTAACCCTGAAAGATTATCAAATTATATCCCACCAGGCAAAACAGACCTAATAAGTGTAAAACAAAATAATCTAATAATTTTTGCTTTATTAGAGTTAAACAAAAAACTAGAAGACCAAATAACTGAAATAAATAAAAAAATAGATAGCTTATTAGATACAAAAACCCCTACCAAGGAAAATAAGCAAGAAAACGATATACAAACACTAATAGAACAGCTCAAGAGAACTGAAATTACACCTCAAAAAGATAGACTTACAAGAAAATAAAAAGCATGGACATTTTTTCAAACATGAATAGAAATTTCCAAGAAAGACAAAGAACCAGCTTCTCTCAAGATAGATTAGGAAACAACATGCTAGCCAGAATAATGCATAATTCATCTAGACCAAGTAATAGTCATCAGTTGGATGAACTAATAGATGTAGATAGGGACATAGAAATATTCAAACAAAATAAATTAAAACTTTTAAATTCACAAGTTCTCTACAATACAGACTTTTTCTCGTCAACAACACATTTATACAGACACTATAGAGAAGAACAGTTGAGTGTGTCAGAAAACGATAGTGAGAGTATAAATCTAATTAGTAAAGAACCTATGCAAGAAATACAAAAAAGACAAATGAATCTCATGCACATGGGATTGGTAGTAATTGGGCTCAAAGGCTTAACTAGAAAAAATTTGGGTACTAAAGTACTAATTACTTTATATGATAACAGATGGTCAGAATCTAAAAGATCAATAATAGGTTTAACAGAAGTGGACATGAGTAATAATGGAGGAATTTTTTACTGTAGTCCAGATTTTATGATAAATTCAAAAGAATTTGAAAAATACATAAAAATAGGCATACAAACCAAAGGTTACAAAAAATGAACTGTGGAAATAATCTTTTAGTTTGTGTTGGCTTTATAGGAAAATTAGCCACCAATAGCAGTTCAAGGTTTAAAATAAAGATAGACGATGCAGTAGGTATAATGGGAAATAAAGGAATTAAATTAATGGACCCTTTAAAAATAAACTCAGAAGAATACGCAGGTAGAGAATGGAATTTAGAAAAATTCTGTAAAAAAGAAGTTTTACGACCAAACGACCACTTCACATACACTAATACTAAAGGAGACACATCAATCAGATTCACTGATTATAAATATACCGATCAAAAAGAAATAGATGAGGAGCTAGAAGATAATGAATCAACCATCAATATGGAAGGTATGAATATTCAAAATATAAATGAAGAAGACTACGAAGTAGACTTATCGATAGCAAAGGCTAAAGAATTACATCAAGAAAATAAAACGACATTGTTTAAATGTAAAGGTTGTAAATTAGGAAAAATAGATATCTTTACAGTAGAAAAACACTTTAAAGAATGCAACTTTAGAATAGATAATTATGGGTATAGAGAAAACGAAGACACCCAAGAAGCAAGCGATGACGAGACAACACAAAGTCTAAAAGAATTCATGGAAACGGCTTCTTCTAGTTCAAGTCCCTTCCAAAAGACAACCCCCATAACACTAGTAGAATATACTATAGGTAACTTACCACGTCATAGGGTATATAGGCAAGACCCGGCAACAGAGCCAGAAATGGTTAAACCAATAGGAATAAGAATGCCAATAGAAGCCCCTATCAGACTTCAAGATGGAGGAGATAGAGGAAAAATATTAAATATAGCAGCTCATGACCCTCAATTATGGAACTCAGTAATAGATGTATGGAAAGGAATAGTAGTAGCAGATTACATACACCATTTTAGTGAAACAAATGCAGAAACTATGTATAGATACATGGAAACCTTTTTAGGAGAATCAATCAAAGGAGTGTGGGAAGCATACAAAGTGTCTTATCCTCAAGAATTCCAAGAACTAGTAAATATGGGACCTAACCCATATAATTTCACTAATAAAATACACAGCCTCATAACAGGAGAAGACCCAAATAGCGGTTTAGTAGTTTTACAAAAGAATGCATTAATAAAACTAGAACAACTTAGTATTACAAATTAGAGCCATATAAAGAATTTTTTAAAGGACTACTTTTACTATTGCGCTATAAGCGGCAATGCATTTGACCAAAGCTTGGGAAAAAAGCTTTTTAACAAGCTTCCTGGAGCCTTAGGAAGAGAAATAGAAGAAAGGTGGAGCAAAAGAGAAGGAGTTATATAAAATCCAAATGCCAATTGGTCTATTGGACATAAAATACAGCATGTTATGCAAATATTAAAAGAAAAATGTACGAATATACAAATACAAAAACAATTAAAACAAAATGAGACAGGTTTTTGTAAAAATATATATACAATGCAAAGCTATGATCAAGGTACACCCAAAAGAAAATACAAAAAGACATATCAAAATAATCAAGACTACAAACCAAGGAAAAAATATTATCTAAGGAAATCTACGGCAAGAAAGCCTTATCTAAATAAAGATAGACACGTGAGAAATCATAATAATAATAGAATCTATAAAAATAGACTATCTTGTTTTACATGCGGAAGTGAAGAACATCTAGCTAATACTTGTCCAGGTAGAAATAATAATAGAACAAGAAATGCCCAACTTATAGAAGATTTCCAAGAAACCCTGATAAATGTAGATGAATACATGTCAGATAATGAAAGTATATATTCAGTAATAAGTATAGATGCTTTAGAAGGGAGACAAGACTCGTCTGATTCAGAAGAAGAAACTTTAATAAACGAATTAGGATTAGAAAAATTGGACTTAAACATCAAGGATTGTACATTTGTCAATATACAATGTGATCACCAATTTTCCAAAGGGAAAGGCTTAGATAGTCAAAAATGTTTTAATTGTACCGGATACCCCAGTAAAGACAGAAGAGCTAAATGTATAAATTGCTATATAGAAGGATGCCTTATGTGCATAGATAAGATATTTAACATCAAAGTTATAGATCAGACAATAAGTGCAAACGAAAAAACTTTGATATCTTTAGAAAAAAGAATTGATAGTTTAGAAGACAGAATAAGCAAATTAGAAAAAGGAAAAGAAAAAGTAGATGGAACAAATCAAAATACAACACTAGAAGAAGATATCGAACTCTTAAATGAAAAAGAGGACTACAAATCGTTCGAAGGATTAATTTGTTATGAGGATAAGAAAATTAATACTATCAAAATATTAACAAGACTAAGAATTCAAAACTATGAAATAGAAACTTTAGCTCTAGTAGACTCTGGATGTACAAAAAGTATAATAAATAGAAGTATCCTGCCTTCAGAAATAATAAAAGAATTTCCTGAGCCACAAAGCGCTATGCAAATGGATGGATCTTCAAATGTATATAAACATTATGTTAGTAATGCTCAAATAAGTTTTTTGAATACATGTGCAGACTTCTATAAACCCACTTATAAATTAGAAAAGATATGGGTTAGAGATTTAAATATTAGGATAGACTTTGTTTTAGGCTTAGACTTCTTATTACATAACAACGGAAGTTATCTCCTTACTAGAGACGGAGTAATATTTTCTAAAAATATGACTCGTACCTCCATAACAACAGAACTAGTCCAAACAAAATTAAGGTATGTTAAAAGTATTGATAAATCTAATACAACTAAATTAAAATGTAATAAAGGGGAAGAATGTAATTGTACTAAAATACATGTTATCAAAGAAGAGGAAGAAATTAACGAAATTGAGTTATTAGAACTAGATTTATCTGATATACAAATAGAAAAAAGTTATGCTCTAATAGAAATAAATGCAGAACTTTATAATTTCAAGAAAGAATTACAACATATAGGAGTCATAAAAAAACAGAAAGACCTAGAGGAAGTAATTTCCATATTAGATAAATTAGAGATAATTGGAGAAAGGCCCCTGAAGCACTGGGAAGCCAATCATATAACTTGCAGACTTGATATTATTAACCCAGAGTATACGATTAAAACTGCTTCGATAGAATCCACAAACGAAGACCTGAAAGAATTTGAAGATCAAATAAAAGAATTATTAAATTTAGGAGTAATAAGAAGGTCGACTTCAAAACATAGGTCAGTCGCATTTATGGTAAGAAATCATAATGAAATACTAAGAGGAAAAGCTAGAATGGTGATAAATTACAAAAGACTCAATGACAATACTAGCATGGATGGATATAAATTGCCAGACAAATCAGAACTAATAAATCAAATACAAGGAAGAAATTTTTTTAGTAAGTTCGATTGTAAATTCGGATATTGGCAAGTCAAAATGCATGAAGATAGCATAGAATGGACAACTTTTACTTGCCCAGAAGGACATTTCGAATGGTTGGTAATGCCCTTCAGATTAAAAACAGCCCCTCCAATCTTTCAAAGAAAGATGGATAATATATTTAGAGACTATAAAAAATTTATTTTAGTTTATGTAGACGATATCTTAGTATTGAGTAATAATATTAATGAACATCTAGGACATTTACAAACAGTGTTTAAGCTGTTCGTAGATAATGGAATTATAATTAGCAAAAAGAAAATGGAATTATGTAAGACTCTTATAAAATTCTTAAGGGTAGAAATTGAAAATGGAAAGATAAAATTACAACCCCATATAGCAAAAAAGGTCCTCGACATGCATGATAAATTAGACAACACTAAAGACTTACAAATTTTTTTAGGAATATTAAATTATGCACGAAGTTTCATCAAAGATCTAGGGACAGTAGCAGGACCTCTATACTCTAAAACAGGAATTCATGGGCGGAAAATATTTAATACAGAAGACATAAAGCTAGTACAAAAACTCAAACAAATGGTTAAAGATATACCAGATTTAGCCCTCCCATTAGAAACTGACTACCCAATAGTCGAAATGGATGGAAGTTTAGAAAGATGGGGAGCAGTATTAAAAACCAAAAACAATAAATATGGAGACAAAAAAGATGAAAAGATTTGCGCTTATCATAGTGAAAAATACAAAGAAAAAGGAAATATGAGTAGCATAGATGCAGAAATTTTAGCAGTTATATATGGATTAAATAGTTTTAAATTATACATTATTAATAAACAAGAAATTTTGGTAAGAACTGACTGCGAGGCTATTGTGAAATTTCACCAAAAAATAGAAGGAAAGAATAGTAGTAAAAGAAGATGGTTAAATTTTTTAGACGCTACGTCAATATACAACATATCTTTAGAACATATAAAAGGTAAAGATAATTCCTTAGCAGATCAACTGAGCAAACTTATGAAAACTAATTGTTTATTTTCAGAATGAGTACAGATAAAGACAAAGCATCCAGTTCAAGTTCAAGTGTACAGAAAGACAAAGACTTGTATCTGCAGACTCTATTAGGAAATACTTTATTTCAACCACAGATGAGACTAAATACAACAAGCATGGAAAGAATATATTTTGGGAAACAAAATCTAATTTTCTATCCTCCATCTAATCTAAGTTTCAGGGTAAAACCAGAAACGAAGATAGATAGACCTCAAAGATGCCTAATAGACAACCTATGGATAGCATACAACAAGATTCCCAGAGACAACAGTTACTTCATTTCAGTAGTAAATTCATTAAGCCATTATTTTACAGACAAAAATGAAGACAAAAAATTTAGATTTTATGTAGTAGTCCAAGGAAGATTGCAAGGAGTATTCCAGACATGGATAGAAGTAATAAACTCAATCAAAGACTTTCCTACTCCGCTTTTTAAAGGCTTCGATGAGCTGAATGAAGCACTAGACTATGCTAGAGGAACGCTTGGGCCTAATTACTTTATAAGCCCAGCTTTGACACAAATTTCAAGACCATCTTTGCAATACAACATTCAAAAAGACACAGACAAAATAATTTTCTGCGATCATTGTTCTTCAATGACCGAAGGATTCAAGAGAATAAATCAGACGATAGAGAGACTAGAAACTGAAAAAGGAAAAATGACACAACATATCCACTCATTACAAGAGAGGATAAGGTGTTTACTTGAAAATACTGATCAAAAGAGTTCTCCATCTCACTACAAAATGGATAAGACGGGTGTACATTCCCCAACGAATGTAGAGAGAGCTATTGTACCAGCTAAAGGTACAGCTAGTCCCGTTCAAACGATAGCGGGTAAAGACTTATCAAATCCGTTTATGGTTGACACTTTACCAAAAAGTGTAAGAATTCTACCAGCAAGTTTCGATACAATAGCAGAGACAAGCAAAAAGACAAAGGGATTCCTCCAAAAAAGTAAAAAAAAATAAAAGGATAGAAAAAATAATAAAAAGTTCCCTTTACAAGTTACTCGCAGAAAAGACTAAGGAGATGGTACAAGAAAAAATTATACAAGAATATCCAGAGCCAAATCCAGCAGATTCTGACCACGAAGACATAGAAAGTAGAAGTGATGAAAATGATCTATCAATAGACCAATTTAATCAGCACTACGATCCAAATGAAGACAATGATTCAGGAATGAGTTTCGATTCCATAGCATTGCACAACCTGGATACCTAGAAATACGTAAGCAATGATGTCACTACTAGAAGACAAATAAATATGTAAGCAATGACATCACAAGCCATTATAATAAAGAAGACTCCACTATATGTCCACTACCGACTCCATTACATGTCCACTACTATAAAGAAGACTCCACTATCACAAGAAGACAAGGAAGGACCACTCAAGTTTGAAAAGAGTTTCACAAAAGCCATGTGACGATGGGGCCCAAAGAGCACCCGGCAGGTGAAGAAAGTTTTTTGAAATTTGAAATCCGAATTTCAAATCTGGATTTATTCCTATAAATAGAACCATTTGCAAGAAGAGAAGTAGAGTGAAGAGCAAGTAGAGCATTAATCAAAGATTGTAAGAGTTTACATATTCCCCTTCCCTTTCAATAAACAAAAAATAGAGTGAGCAAGTGAGTAAGTGTTTGTTGTGTGTGTACAAAGTGTGTGAGTGTTTTAATGTTCAAATAACCGCAAGGTCACCCGGGGACTCCCGAAAGGGAAACCTCATTCCGGCCATTATCATGTAAGTAGTTATTAGTTTTCTAGATCTTTGTAACTTTCTCCCTTTATTATGTATGTATTATTATGTACGTATTACTATGTACTGTTATTATAAATATTTTGTTCATATACTGTTTAAATCACTCTTAGTAAATGGTTATTTCCTTATCTTCTTAGTAACTTCGATGGATTAACCTGTAAATACCTAGGGAAGTTGAAAGTCCGCCATGGTTGGAGAACCGAAAGGACTGTGTATCCCAGGGTGTGGTTAACGAAGCAAGTGCTAAGAACATGGGTTAAGGAAAAGAGATGAACAAAGTGTAAAAAAAAAAAAGTAATTATTGGGAGAAATTACATAGATTTAGTAACTAATCACTATTAAACAAGATAACGGAACAGGAAGAGGGAGTACTGAGTAGGATTTTACAACATATTTCTACAAACGCAGCCTATTCAAACATCACAATCTATTTAAACTTATTTCATTTTCAACTTCAATCTATTTAAACGTAATTTTTATTTAAACCTATTTTAACTGGTAATATTTATGTTTTTACTAGGATTTGAATATAAGAACTCATGGTTCTGAACTCATTGACGACTATGCCACACCTTTGAGTGAGCCAACTTCCATTATATAATCAACGATTGATTTATATAACATGATTATGACGAAGTGATAAATACTAATAAGTTTACATATATATTTTAAATTTTAAAACTCTATAAACTTGATTGGGTATAGTTCTATTACGTACAAAGTGGTTTGGGGACCAACTTGACTAAATGGTAGTATATACTTTTTCCAAGTCTTGAATATTTTAGGTTGCAGCTGGTGTTGACAAGTTAACGTGTTCTTTTTACTAGAATTTGAATTTTATTAATTATTGTGATTTAGAGTAATATATATATATATATAAAATCCTACTCAGTACTCCCTCTTTCTGCTCAGTTATCTTGTTTAGTAGTGATTAAGTCCTAATACATGTTATTCTTTCAATCTCAATTTTTTTTTATATATATATATACTGCTCAATCGGCTTGCACTTTTAGACTTTAATTTCTTTCACTGACTTTTCCTATTATATTTTTAGTATACAAAATATATATTGGCGTATTTTGACCATTTTGAATTCCACATACAACAACATTGTTGGAGTCAGTGGACATGTTGACCTTTAGACTTCTCATACATTCTAGAATTAATGATATTTATGCATCTAACAACCCGTTAATTTATTAATTCCTCTTCTTCTTCATCTTATTTTTTTTTAAAGAAATATATATTATTATAATTTTTAACTTTTATTGTAGAACTACATCGAATATATTATTTATATTTTTTTTTAAAAAGATGGCTGCTAATAAGTAGAGATAAAAACCATGGCTGCTAATAAGTAGAGACAAAAACCATCGGCTAACGCGTTCTACATTGAAGGAATGGACAAAACAGTTGAAGTGAAATTTGAAAATTCAGAGATAGAGTGATGTCTTTTCTTTTTTTCTTTGTTATAGAGTTTTTAAAAAAAAACAATAATACTATAATAGACGTTTGATCATTGAGAAAAAATTATTGAAAATAAAATTTGACTTGAAATATTAGCTTCATCTTCTAAATAACTTTAAAAATATATTTTTATTTATCTAACTCAATTTAATTATGTCATGTGATATAGTAAGTGGTTTGAACTTTTGTACGAGTGTGGGGCTCTTATAAAAAGTTGAGAGAAGTGTTGAAAACAGTACTCCTAAACTTGATGAGAATTTAGAGGTGTATTTCACTCATGTTATTATATTAAGGATATATGTAAGTTTAGTTAATCAAGTAGGGGGTGTTTTTAAGGTTGTCGATAATTTGAAGATGAAATTAATAATTCGCGTATTGTTGTGTTTTCAATACTTCTCTCTTTAAAAAAATCACCTTTTTTCTAGAATTGAACTCTGAAAAATACGTTTGGCCATGAAAATTCGAAATTCAATTTGAAGTTGAATTTCAAATTTTGAAAAATATATAATAAAAAGTTATTTTTACTTTTTTCACTCCAAATGACACATAAAAAATTAAAAATTATTATTTTAAAAAAAATTACAATAAAATATAATCAAACACCCGCTAAATTTGAACATTTATTTTCTCCCCTATTTTTTCCATGTATCACTTTTTTCAAGTAGGACCATGAAATTTTTTAATATGCATGAGGTACAACCAATAATAGTTATATGAGGCACCTTAACTCTTGACAAGTGTTTAGTGGTCCTTTTCATGAAGTTACACTCTCTTTCCTCAAATTATTCAATCTTTCCTTCTTCTTTTTTTCCAACACCCTTCTCCTCATAGTATTTTTGTCACGACCTAAAAATGGACGTGATGACACTCGTCTTATTCCACCAAGACAAGTCAGCCTAAAATTCAACCATTACAATAAAATGCGGAAATTTTTATAATCAACTCAAAATACCCCCAAAATCTGGTTGTTACGTGTACAAGCCTTTAAAGTATTACAATTGATTCAAAAGAAAACCACAAGTCTCAAATGACACTGTTTCTAGAAATTTTTGTAGGTTACGAGCCTGGATTTTTTGATACTTTCCATTCTCTTATTTTTCAAGGCTTCTTGGAGACTTGTGAGATAGTTGTTTATCATCTCAGCGGACCTTCTTACTCCTATTTATGATATTGTTCTATTTTAGAGACAACATCATTTGAGACTTACGCTTTCTTTCAAATCTATTATAATACTTTAGAGTCTTGTACGCGTGACAACCAGATTTTTGGGGTATTTTTGAGTTAGTTATGAAATTTCCCCATTTTATTGTAATGGGTGAGTGTTAGGCTGACTTGTCTTGGTGGGATAAGACGAGTGACATCACGTTCATTTTTGGATCGTGACAAAATGGTATCAGAGCCCAGGTTCATAGGTCTCACGTGCGTACAAGTAGAGTCTCAAGGATCGGTACAGAGACATCTGTACTTATCTTCAAGAGGCTATGGTGACTTTAGGAAAAATCTTCACTTTTTGAATCTCTATCGTGCATCCTTTGTATGTTCTGAGTTGTATCGCTTTATTCCACACTCTCTCTCTGTATTATGTGATGACTCGTGCGTAATTTCTCACGTGACTAGTTGGTGTCGTGTATGGTTGGGAACTTGGGATGTTAGATCTGGTACTAAAGTTGAAGTGATATACTTATGGAAAAGATGTGTGGTTAGATTTAGAAGGTTTAAAAATTTGAAGGGGTTGTGTAAGGTTAGTTACCCTAGTAAAGTGAATAGTACATGTGTGGTATATACGATATATGGAATGGTTTGACAATTGGAAGTGGAATGATTAAAGGGATGACTAGATAATGAACAATGTAACTTGGAAAGTACAGTTGGTATGGTTGTCATAACATGTATGGGTTGCTTAGCGAATGATGTTGCGCCAATCGAGGTTAGAATCTTTCATAGATTGAGTGGATATCAAAAAGGGTCATAATACGACTACTATAATGGTACCGATTCTTACTTGTTTAGAGTTAGAGAATGTGTTACTCCTGTTTTTGACCTGATCTCCGAAGGGATGCATATCGCTTTGGATGAGAGACCAAACATATTTGGTAGTGTATGTTAGTTCCTTAATGATGCAGAAATGTGTAGGCTATTTGGGTACAATCTTCTCAGTAGGTATGATATGTTCTAGTGGTGGATCTAATAAATTTTTGCGGTGTGACACTAATGGTCTATGAAAACAGATACGTCGATGTCATGTGCGAATACTAAGTACTTAAAGATTTATCAGTTGTATTACATGCTCGTATAATGCGATTTGATGTTGCATTCACATTTGAGAAATCAACTAGGTTGTTACTGCAGATGTTTAGGGTTAAGCAGTGTGTATAAGGAAGATTTTAGTGGTAGATCGTTGATACGGTATTAATGTGTTAAGTTGAGAAGTGTATCTCAAAGATTTTAAATGAGTGGTGATCTCATCGTAAGCTCCATGGAAGTGGATCGATATTATGATGACATGTTTATGGATAAAGAAAGTCCCAACAAGTATACTTTTGTGAAGGTAATTGATAATTTTAGTAAGAAGGTGCGTATAAAATTGGGTTAGTCTTTTGGATTTGGTTAGTATAAATGGGTTTAAGGTGTCATGTTAATGATAAGGTTGAGTTCAAGATGATGGCAAGGGCTATTGAGCATAACAGTAATAAGGGTTTGTGATGGATTATGATTGAGATGCAACTATATAATAAGGATTGTTGGTTAAACGAATCTTGTATTGTAATAACGACTTGCGAGTATTTAAGGTTGTGGTTTGATATTATTTTGTGAGTAGCTTGATTACATGGAAAGTTATAGGAGGTGCTGAGACACCGCTTGAATAAAATTAAAAGGAGCTAGAGTTATAAATGGAAAGAATTAGTGAAATGTAGTTTAGTCTAGCGATCGAGAACAAAGATATTTACTTTGAGTGCAAGGACAAAAGATGTACCTTCAGATGGTAGAAAATTGAGTTCAGAGACGCATGGTTTCATCTATTTTGTTCTACTTATGTTAATAGTGTCACAGATTCATCATATTGGTTAAAAAATATTGGATAAATTTTGAGAAAGGAGTGTACAGACATTCAACTCGAGTGTGATGATAAGTTTTTTTTTTTGTTTCAGTTGGTAATGAGTACGGTTGAATTTTTAGCGAAAGATATGATAAGGTCGATGGAGAGGCGATCAATGATAAGTTAAGTTACATGAATTCATAAAAATCTTCAAAGTATGAGCTAATGTTGATAGATAAAGGAATTGAGTTACACATTTTGATTCAAAATTGAAGTTTTTTCTTGGTGAGTTTGGGTTTGTGGTAGTGTGTTTTGTTAAGGTATGAATTGGTAAGGTAAGAAATGATCGATTGCATTAAGTATGAAGCATTTGGAAGGACCTAAAAATAATTTGAGTAGTAAATTTGGTTACGTTTGATTGGTATACCTAAGGGGGGCTTCACTTAAAGTTTTGATTTAGAGTATGAGGTAAAATATCATGGATTGTTGGTCAAAGGATAAGATTGGTAAGCAAGTCAGCGACAAGAAAAAAAGAGTCTGATGTATTGAAAAGTTCAAGTATTTAAAATTTTCATCATGAGAAGAATTTAAGAGATGTGAAGGAATAAGACCTCTCATATAGATCCAAGGTTCAAAGTTGAAAGATGTATGAATTTTCATATATAAATTCTAATATGACTATGGATGTGAATTGGTTTGGTATAGACTTACTAGGAATTTATCAGCAATTTTTATGAAGATTGAGTTTTGATTTGGGTGAAAAACAGTGAGGTGTGTAAGATTATGTGTTGTTATGTGGGGCTAAATTATTCAGATTATGGTAGGTGACTTATGGATACACAACAATATGAACCTACAGTTATACGTGGTTATTGAGAATTTTGAGGGGATTGAAACTACTCTATTAATGAGACTACACAAACTGTTATTATGTGTTAGATAGACATTTGATGGTGAAAAGATGTTATGAACTTACAGTTTATAGAATTATTGAAGTGACTAAGGACTTCTCTGAGTTTTGACAGGAGGTATGTGATAGTTTGGAATGGTAGTTTGTGTGTAGTTGACATTGAGCGTGATTCAATAGCTTTATCTCGATGAAAAAGTACTATCTGATATGAAATTAGTGTTATCAGCCTTGGGTGTGACCGATATCTATCATGAGATGCTTAATTGGAATGAGAGGGAGCCATAGTTTGAAATTTTTTGAAGGCAATAATGTATTTGTTGACACCCAATTTTGACCCTCCCCGATAGGAATTAATTCACTAGCTTCTTAATTCCAAACGATTTAGAATAATTAGTTTTATAAATTTCAAATACTTTTCAAAGTCATTTTAAGTGATCTCGGTCGATTTTCATAATTTATAAGTAGTAAAAATATATTTCATATAGTTTTATAGATATAATCGGTATGTCTCATAGATATTTGAAAAACTTCTCGAAAAGATTTTATTTTATTAAAATTAGTTTAATTTTGATTATGGTTAATTTAAAAATCAATTGGTTTATAGTCGAATTAATTATTTTATTTTGTTAAGATGAGAAGCTCATAAATTAATTATCTTAATTTTATCTTATTTATATTTAGCCGAATTCGCAAACGAGCTCAATTTGGTTAAGTTCATAATCTCAATTGGCCAAATTAGTAATTCATTTGGCTATATAAAAAAGAAACTAAAATATTGGGCCCTCTACTCTTAATTTTTCAGCGACCAACCGACCCAATTCCCTCTTTAACCCAGGCCCATTTCCAATTATCAGCTTATATCCAATTCCTCCAGCCCACACTCCTTTAATTCCCCCCTTTGACCCGACCCAATCCCTTTTCCCCTCTCTCTTCCAACGTTAGCAGCAGATGTAGATAACAGCGATTCCAGCAACGTGAAAAAAGGTCAAATGGATGAAAGCAAAGAAAGAGCAAAATGCAAAGAGAAATGACAGAACAAAACGACACCCACCCGTCTCCAATACAAACGAGAATACACGGCGTGCTCACGTCGTCTACGAGGAGCAGTACGTGTATCCTTTCCTTTGTCCTCTTCCGCCAATGTCCTTCTCAGTCACAGCAGAAAAGAGCAGCAAAAAGCAACACGCTAGATCATCCTTACGCTTTGGGATTGAGCCGTGTGGCACATCGAGTACATGAGAGTCAATCCCAGCCGCATTTCTCCCCTTTCCTCTTTCAGAATGGGGTAAAATTTCAGGGAAAAGATGCTAGTCCCAAATTGTGAAAGATTTCAAATTTGAATTTGGGGAATAGACCTTGAACCCGAATTTTCAGACCTTCCGCCCCCTTTTCCGAACCCTAGTTCCTTGCTATATATTTATTTCTGTTCACTGTGAAAGGGGGGATTTTTGGTTTTGTTGGAAAAAATTTTAACCAAGGGCATCAAAAAATAAATAACTAATATCTACTAAATACACTACAAGGAAAACGGAGGAGGTACTCATTTGGTGTTTTGGGTTTGATATCCTTGCTCAAATTTCTTGGCTGTCGTTCGTGTTCAAGTTTGTGTGGTGCAGGTCACTATTCCAGCTCGTCCCGTCCGTGTTCGCTGCCCAAGAGAAGGTGAGGATTTCACCCTTATTCCGTTTATAACTCTTCCTTCTTTTCAATCTTTGTATATATAAGATGATCTTGCATAATTAGTTGTTTTCGTTAAGATTTCTTTGTTGTTAGAGAATGTTCATATTTCCTTGAAATATAAACTGAATACCAGCATCACTTCTTCAAAATTCTTAGTCGTAATGGTTTTTTCGTGTTGCTTCGGATTTGATTTAATGACTCGCTTGCCACGACTAATATATAGAATGCTCCTCATACCCCATTCCCGATTTGTTTGGTGAGTATGGGCTGTTCTGTTGCTTGCTTTATGAGGTTACCTTTCGTCTTCCATGGATGTGATCATTTCGGAATGTTTCCCCGATGTTTGGAGGCTGGCATGTCGGTATTATATCGGTATAGCTTTCATATGCCTAATTTCGCCCATTATGGTTGCATTGTGTTTGCTTGCTTGCCTAAATGATGGTCTGCTTTATTCATGTTTGTCTCCTAAATCAAATCGGTTTTGTCCCCGTTCTCAAATGAGTCATGATTCATTTCTTTTCCTGGTTGTTTATGCGTATTAAGCAAGGATTAATTTTTCTTTTGTGTTCTTCAAGCTAACTCTTATAAGCATAAACTTGTTTTTTTTTAAGACTTAGTTTTATTCCATTAGTGCATAGGATGCCACTGTCTTTATTTATTTATGTTAAGTAGTATAAAACATAAACTTGTTTTTTTTAAGACTTAGTTTTATTCCATTAGTGCATAGGTTGCCACTGTCTTTATTTTTTTTTTAGTAGTATAAAACATAAACTTTTTTTTTTTAAGACTTAGTTTTATTCCATTAGTGCATAGGTTGCTACTGTCTTTATTTCTTTTAGTAGTATAAAACATTGTTTAGGCATTTCTTCATGGTTTTGTGGTCAACTATGTGTCAGAGAGGAAATTTGTTTGAATGCGGTGGTTTAATTTACTTTAAATTAGCTTTGCCTCACTCTTTAGTTTTCAAACTCAATTTTTCTTACTCTCACGTGTTACACTTTGGATCTAATTATATCGATTCCCACCTTGATAAATGCGTTAATTCGTGTGCTTCATTTTATTCATCTGATTGTTGACATTTCTGATTTGAAAAAGTGTTACTTTCTTTATTGTTTGCTTTCTATCTTGCCTTGGGGAGTTCAAGCTTGGCCAATTCTAAGTTTACTTGATCTACAGAATTTGAAAAAAGAATTATTTTCACATTGAATAGTTACTCAAGAAAAATAATAATTTATATTCATATTTAAATACAACTTCAATTTAAATATGTTTTTTTAACTTGAAAATAAAAACTTCTATTATTTAGTGTTTCAAATTATATATTTTTATGCTCAAATGACAATTAAACTAATACTCTTATATTTAATTCTCACATGGGTTTTTAGTAATATTAGCACTAAAAACAAGAAACTAAATGTTTCACGCGTATGAAAAATTGAAAACTGAGTTCGTTGTTATCACATGTAATAGGACAGATAAATTTTTCTAATCATAGTAACAACTTTTTTACTTTTTGAAAATTTTGCAGTGAAATTGTTTACACTTTACACCAATATTGAATTAGTATATTCACGACAAATGAATGAGTTAAATTGAATATCAATCGATTTTTGTTAATATATGATCTAATCATATATCAATTGATTGTTGTCAATGTACGAACGAATTGGATATCAATCGATTGAAAATATATAGAATAGATGAAAATCAATATAATATAATATAATATTCGATCAATCCATATTCAATAATGATTTTTTTTTTTTTAAAAGGAGAGGTGGGGGTGGAGGTGGGGGTTTAACCAACTAACAATATAAATATTTATTTTATTCATGATTTCAGGAATGATTAAGTGAAAACACAATCTAGAAATCAAGATAAACATAGACTCTCAAAATCAAAAACTCATGAAAATAATAAGCAAATAAATGAATACTGGTAGTATGAATATTCAAATTATTCATCTTGATATTTATTGTTTTAATGAATAATATTTATATTTGATCGATTTTAAAAAAAAATAGTTATCCAATTTATTTTGTCGATCATCTTAAAAATTAGATCACTTTCACTCTAAGTAAAGAGCAGTGAATTATAATTGTGTATAACAATAATATATTTAGTATAATTTGAAAGTAAAATTTAAAAACAAATAGTGTATACTAGGGGTGTACATTCGGTTTGGATTTTTCGGTTTTTGGTTTTGTAAAAGTGTAACCCAATTCTATCCAAAATAAATTTGGGTTTGGTTTTCCTCTATTCGGTTCGGCTTTATTCGGTTTGATTATTCGGTTATGTCAATAATTAATAACATAACCAAAGTAATAATGTTTAATCCCTTAAAATATACTTTCTAATATAAATCACAAGTAAAATTTAAAACACAATACTTATAAGTATACCTATTATATGTAATTCAAACATAAAATATAAACGTAATCATCATGAAAGACAATAACCAAAAAGGGACAAAAGTGGTTAACTCCAACTTAATTCTAAACCTAAACATTATATATATATATAAAATTCGGTTTTTTGGTTTTTAATTTTTTAAAACCCGAAACCAAACCAAAAAAGATTGTTATCGCATATTCAATGTGTGATAAAAATAACATTATAATTTTGAGTTAAGTTATTATGTGATTTTATCCCAATCAAATATGAAATAAACTCATTCTAAAATTAATCACGAAATTAGTTAATCCTTATCCCTCGTACCAAATGAGCTATTAAGGTGTGTTTGGTATGAAGACTTGAAAAATGTTTTCTTATTTCTCATGTTTGGTTGACCAAAATTTTTAGAAAATATTTTCTCTAGGAATTGTTTTTTTTAAATAAGGAAAATAACTTCCTTTATGGAAATAGGGGAAAACAAGTTCGATAAGTGACAATCTATGTTTATTATATCATCCCCGCTCACTCAAATTCCTCAAACTCCTACTTCTTGACCATCTCACCCCTGCCACCCTCGAGGCCGCATTCCCATCCCCTCCCACCCCCATAGTATTTTTCAAGCTTATATATATATATATATATATATATATATATATATATATATATATATATATATATATATATATATATATATTCATACAATATTTTTCTCTATCAAGAAAATGTACCTATTTTTTATCCCTAACCATCAAAAATCACCTTGGAAGAGTCTTACAATGCACCCCAACATTCATCCAAGACATAAGTTTTAACATGTGGTTGACATAATTAAAAGCGTAGTCAGAATTTAAAAGGTTATGATTAACATTATAGAAGCGGAGACATAAGTTTTATTTTGAATCGTCTTTGATAAAAATAATATTTCTTAAATTTAAATTGATGATTATATGTCAGCATTCCAATAACTTGATGATAAAGAACAATAGAAGCAAAATAGTCATTTTAAAATACATATAAACAGTTTCAACTCTTTTTCTACTCTGAGTATACTAATTTTTTTTTTCACCTCGTGTCCGATATTTATATTTTTTCTTATGAAATCCGATTAAAACTGAATTCACGCTAAAAATTTGTAGCTTTATTCTTCTTTTCTCCACAAAAGGTGGTAGTTTGATGAGAGTTTTTTCTCGTCGCTTGAATCATTTAAGATTCTTTTTTTTCAAAAAAAAAATGTGAATTATGTCACATATTTTCAATTTATTTACCACCAATTTTCAACAATCAGGTACCCAAAATTCAAATGAATCTTTCCATTTAAAATTTTAATGATTAACTAATTTATATTTTTTCATCAAATTATCAGAATCGTTAAACAATAATCAATCATGTAATTTGAGGAGAACATGTAGCCACGTCAACGTATATTTTGACAAATTCAAAAATAAAATTTGTATAATTTTAAAATGAATAGATATAAAATGCTAAAATTGTCCTTTGATCGTTGTCCCAGGATTTCACTCTTCTATATAGTCGAAATTATTGATATCAGTTAAGAATTTATCAACTTTAATTCTAAAAGTTTATTTGTAAAAAATTCATTTTTCCTTAACGTATTCAATATCCTTTTATGAAAAAATTAACACATATTTTGGAGGTGTAATGCAACTGCTTCATTTGCTTGGGCTTTTAAATGGCAATGAAATATGATCTAATAATATAAAATACTTTATATTGTAGAAATATATTGAACTTTAATATGTTTTTTTTTAATCTCAATTTTTGTAATTATTTTTTCTTGTCGAAAGTTAATTTAGTTAATGTCTTAAGCTAATATAAGTAAAAAAAAAAAATTAAAATTAAGATATTCAAAAGTTATACAAAAAAAACACTTTAAATTACAATTATTCTTATATTCCGATAAAAAATTATACTTTAAAATATTAATATTCATATAATATAAATTATTTTTTAAAAAAAAAATCACGTACTCCCTTCGTTTCTTCTTAGTTGTCATGATACGCTTTTCGAAAGTCAACTTAACTAATTTTCAAAGCTAAATTAGGTTACATTAATTTGATATTTTAAAATAAAATTTTAAATATTCAAAAACTATATGGAAAATACTATAAATTGCAACTTTATTCATATTAATATGATAAAAAAATACATCTTAAAATGTTTATCAAAATTCATATGCTTTGACTCTTAAAAAAAGAAAACTATAACAACTAAAAAGAAACGAAGACAATAAATCGAATCGAAATAATAACAATAATACGAGTGAGAGGAACATTGAGGTAACAGTGACACAAAACACCTGAAAAAAAATACATTTTAAAATGTCATGGTGCACTTTTTGAAAGTCAACTTGACTAATTTTCAAAGCTAAGTTAGATTACATTAATTCGATATTTTAAAATAAAATTTAAATATTCAAAAACTATACGAAAAATATTATAAAATACAACTTTATTCATATTAATATGATAAAAAAAAATCACAATATAGGTGAGAGGATCATTGAGGTAACAATGACACACAAAACACCTGAAACTTAAAATTGCATAGGCTAAAATAAGCCGACAAAAGAATGTGGATGACCTTGAAAACATATGGTGCGTATAAATTGAGTATTTTCGATATCGTAAATTTATATAAAAAATATACTAATAGATAACGAATATTTAATGACATTAAGAACTTTGAAGATTTAACTCATAATACTTGAATTCTGAATCCACCATTGCTCAAAAATGACATGAATTTTCATAAACAAGTTGAAAATACTCTTCATAGATCTCCTCAAATAACATATGATTTTCATTATTATTGAACTCTATGTATTTTTCAGGTGGAAAAAGGAAATTATCATTGAGGAGTAATTCATCTATCACTTGAAGTTTCTCAAAAATTTGATCTTGGTTTTGATCTTCAATATTTTGAGATGAAGAATGGATTTCACTAGTAGAGGTTGCACTACTTGTGCCATCTTGATTGCTAGAAGAACCTAAAAAAGAAAAAAAAAACCCATAGGCTTGTGTCATTCGATAAAATTTCATAAAAATAAATAAATCATATATATGAGTAAATAATATTATTTTTTAAAAAACTATACTATATTTAGCGGTTTTGATATACATCACCTAATAATTAATTTGTTTTAAATAACCGCTAATTTTTTATTTTTTTAAAACGTGACACAGTAGAAGGTTCCATTAGAAAATCACATATGCACTTACTAGTGAAATTGCGATTATTATCTGATACTGCTTGCGCGGAATTCTTTGTATGTGGTTGCTCCTCTATATTTGTTGCTACTTCATCTTCAATATTATGTTTTTCGACAATCTTCTCCTTCTTCCTCCTCGTCTTATTTTCATCGTTATTTTTTCGATTAATTTGGGAAGAGACGTTCAGTTTTTCCTTTTTCCTTCTCCTTTTTTTTGCTTGAGATTTGTGTTTCCGCGGCTCATTTCCTTGTGCTTTGAGTTTCTTGAGGAGACTAGTGTTCCAATAGTTATTGATGTCATTGTCTGTTCTACCAGATATTCTTCCGGCAATGAGGGACCAACGACTACCCAAAAGAGTATAAAGTCGAACAATAAGATCGTCCTCTTCGGGTGTAAAGGTCCCTCTATTGAGTCCCGGTTTAAGATAATTCACCCATCTTAATCTACAACTCTTGCCGCATCTTAGTAGCCCTAAAATATGTGAACTACATTTAATTAGTTAACTAACTAGTTTAAGTTAATAAGTGCATTGATAAAATAAACTTTTTATATAATTCAATCGGGGTGATCAGAGGTGAAATTAACCACAACTTTCTTGAAAATGGTGATAATTGATGGGCAAATTACAGAAATCACATACTTTTAAGGTAAAATTATAATTTATCGATCCCTTAAAAGTTTATAATTACAAAAATCCCTCAAACGGATTCAATAATATAAGCGGTGATACATTAATCTGATGCGCGAGATACATTAATCGTAAGTAAGATACATTCCATTTTATACATGATACACTAATCTGATATACATTTTATACGTGATACACTAATCTGATGCGCGAGATACATTAATCTGATGCGCAAGATACACTAATCTGATACGTAAAAATGAGGAATTTTGGAGATTTGTAAAACTTATAAGGGATAATGGTAATAATAAACTAAAATGGGAGATTTCTGTAATTTTTTCATATGATACCCTATTTGTCAGAAAACTACATTATATAACTAGGTAAAGAAATTCTAGGTACACATAATATGTATGGAATTCCCTTGACGTTTTCATATATTGTTTATTTTATTATATTTTGACTTTGATCGTATTGAAAATTTTAATTTTAGCACTGAAAATTACCTACATAAACACAAATAATTCTATGAAACAACTTTAAAAACAGAGTAATTCATAATATTACATACATTTTGAAGCCACTTTTTCATTAACTCAAAATTTACAACGTCTAAATTTTGATCCGCCACTATATGCAAATTAGAAACTTGACAAAGATATTGCATCGAATTGATCAATACTCATTACTAGAAAATTGCATTCTTCTACCTTATCAATTCAACATAAAATTCAAGATATTTCATCGAATTATAAAATGAAGACATTGCACTTGTCTTAGAAGGTAGACAAACTGTTTTAAATTGATTTTTCTCGAAAAAAAAATTGAATTTTATTAAAGTGATTACCTGCTTTCTTAGGAAGAGATCTCCATCCAGTACCTTCACCAAAATCCTTAATATATTCAGTAAGAAGTAAATCTTCTTTTTTAGTCCATGATCCTTTCTTTAAACCTTCTTTAGAACAACAAGGTTTTCTTCCCATTCCTAATTCCTTCACAAAATGATAATTTGATTTTTAGACAATGAGTTCTTTTTTGTGTGTGTTATTAATGTATGGAAAAAAAAAGACAATAGAAATGGATGATCTAGAAGTTATTAAATAATCCAAGCTCCTTTTAAAGAGTTTGTTGGTATGTAGATAGTATATGTTATTTCCAACATGTATGTTGTTGGTTTACCGGACTGTCGGTCAGATTCATTTTATATATATATATATATATATATATATATATATATATATATATATATATATATATATATATATATATATATTATACTTTTTTCGTTCATTTTTAGTTTTTTACTTGTCTGTTTTGGATTTTGTACGTCGTTTAAGAAATAATGATTGATATGAGAATATTTTATTATAATATCTATATTAATTGATATTTAATATTAGTGCTTAAAATTAATTTTAAAAATAAGTAACTAATAGTAATGATAAAATATATATTTTTTTAAATCTTCTTAATATATTAAAAATGACAAGTAAAAAATAAAAATATATTTATAGAACAATGGATACATGAAGGCGAAAGTTATTGAGTGGACAACTAGTTAGATTATTTATTTATTTATTTGAAAAAACACGTTTTTTATTTAATGTTCTTATTTTATCCTTCATAATACTCATGTTTAAAATGACATGATTCAAAAAATATTAATTGGGTGTTATATACAACGCATCTTTAGCATAAAGACGAGGAGAAAATTCAATATTTTGTTTGTATTTTTATATTTTATGTCTAGTCTAATTAATATGACAAAGAAGGTACTAGTATTATTTAAGTATAACGAATTGATTAGTCAAAAGTTGCTCCGTCCCACTCAATTAATGTGATACATATTTTGCGTTTAAAAGATTTTTTTTTTTAGTATAACTTACATAAATCCCATAGTGTAAGACCCTAAATTACAACTTATCCCTACTCTTTTCTATTTTACAAAAATTCCTTAAAATATTAATCATCCGGATACATTAATTGTGATACATTATAAAACTTGTGTTGAGTTTAATATGGAATATTAACATAAAATTGATTTTTCCCCACAAATCACGCATAACTGATTTTCTTTCCCACAAATCACGCAGAACTTATTCATATCAACCAATTCAAATCTGTAACAGCTTCACAAAATTAAAAAATCAAATTTTCATCTTCTCCATCAATTCGAAATCTTGAATCTCAAATCCGCCATTGTAGATGATTGGACAAACGATTCACGATCTCAAATCATCAATTCGAAATCGTCGAGTATAAGAAATCGTCGAATATAAGAAATCGTTCAAAGCATAACAAAGAAACGGAAACTTTTTTTGAGTGGTTTTAGCAAATGGGTTGCTACTATTTCCAAGAAACAATTTTATAAGTTCAATTCTTGGAGAAAGAGATGGAGATACTGCTGCAAATGGCATTCGGCACTGAAACATGGTCATTTTTTGTGGCACATGAAGTATAAAACAGGTGCTTCAATTACCCAATTTAATGAAGTGAAGTTGAAGAAGGGATTGTTGGTACAATAAATATGGAGAAACAAATTGAGTCCTAACAGAATCAACAAATTCAAAATTCTAATTTCCTCTCCCTGTTCATCGAATAATCTTTTAAATTTATCGTCAAATTGTACTAATACAACATGAACCTATCAATCTTGTTGGACATTTCGAAATCTGAGAAAGTAAGGTGAGGTATGAACGATACAAAAGTGATAGAATTGTTGTTGATCAAAACTTTAGTTTTGTGAATCTCAAATCAGTCATTGCAGTTGAGTTAGAGATCGTGAGTTGAGGAAAAATATGAAGATCCGATACATCATTGAGGTGAAGAAACAAAAGACTGAAATTTCAATGTATCCGCTATGTATTGATACAACAGACAAAAAGGCCGAAGAGATACATAATTTTGATGGATCATCCATACCTTTTATAATATTGTGTAATCGTTTTTTTATTTGCACTTTTGAGATGGATAGATTTATCAATACACTATATATGTATCTTGTTGAATTGATAAGTATTGTATTTCTACTAGATACATAAATAAGTAATTGTTGCTTATAAGATGTTGGGTTTGAAATCGATACATTACTATGTGAATTGTGATAATTGTCATGTATTAGATATATTTAGTAAAAATTTAAATTTACGTATCATGTCAAAAAATTAATGCATGATACATTACTATTTATGTATTTTATTTTGTTTGAGAAACACTGTAGTTTATAAAAAAGATACATACATGTAATTGTTCCCAATAACATTTTTGTGTGATACATAACACAAGTGTGAGTTGATATGCATGTGATTCATATAATGAAGTTTGAAAACTGTTGAATTTGATATATATTATGTATCATGTACATATTTGATACATAACATTTTATCTATAGAATATTAAGGTTTATGTAGCAAGTGTATTTATTGGGTAATGTGTACAGTCACATAATCTTCTAATTTAAATAAGTCTGAACGAAAATTAAAGACTGCAGATACATAACAACAATTGATACGTGGTAGATTATTCAATTTGAAGTAATTATGTATCAGATAATAATTAAAGACATGAGACACACATGTTTAGATATGAAAATAAACTAGAACCTATATGTATTAGAAAAAAGATTAACAACAAAAAATATAATGTATCAGATTGTTGTTGCATTTTAAAGAAAGTATCGCATCTTCATAAACACGATCAATATCGATAATGTATCAAATTATTGCTGCATTTGTGAGAGTCCATTGAATGCACAGTAAAAACCTTGGCAATACATTGGCATAGCAAGTCCACCAGTACTGGCATTTGAAGTAGGAGGGGATGGACCACAATATCTCATATTACCTCCAAGATTAAGGGAAAAAAAAATGCAGACCACTTTGGAATGTTGAGCCGTAATGTCTTGGCTATGCGGAATGGGTACTTAGATCCGTGAAAGATCCACCAACAAAGCAGAAAATTTGTTGATGTGGTAGGTGGTCGAGGATAGTTAGACTGAAAGGTTGGTTATGAGGATTGATGATGAAAAAAAAAAAAAAAAAGCAAACGAAAGTTGGAGAAGATGAAGAATGTTATTTCAGTGTTGAATTCAATTTGATTGGAGAGAGAACGATTTTGAATTTCAAATTGTAATGAAGGAATTAATTGATAAGATTGTGGGAGGGAAAATAGGGAGATATTGATGGAGTGAAATAAGGAAGAAAAAATGTGAGTTTTGGGAGTGTGAAGTTATGTATCGGCTGTTGGGGTTTTGGAAGTAAAATAAGGGATTTTGGTAATATTTTAGAATGGTAGGGAATAATAGAAATTATGAAAAATAAAGGTGTATAGATAGGTAATTTTTCCTTTTTTTTAACGATTATAAATCACTTCAATAAGATAAAAATAATTTTTTTTTAAAAAAATTAAATCATTTTAAATATAAAAAAGTTATTCTCATTTAGTTATGGATAGTTTTTGCCCTTTCAAAATTTTAATTCGGAACATAAAATTGTTATAATGTTTCAAAATTCAACTTGAAGTTGAACCCCCAAATTTTACGGAATTTGAAAAAAAAATTATTTTCACACCGAATAGTTACTCAAGAAAAAAAATAAAAAATATGAACTTTAATTATATTTATATTCAAACACAACTTCAATTTAAATATCATTTTTAAACTTGAAAATAAAAACTCCTATTATTTAGTTTTTCAAATTATTTTTTTATGCTGAAATGACAATTAAACTAATAATAATTATGTTTAATTCTCTGAAGCTAAATGTTTCACGTGTATGAAAAATGATAGACTATGAAAGTTCTTTGTCATCACATGTAATAGGGCAGATAAATTTTTCTAAGGCCTAACCCATCGGTGACCCCTTAAAGTTGGCACAAAATTTCACTTAGGCACCTCAAGTGGGCGATATTTATTTTAGACACCTTATGTAGGGTCTCGCTGTGTCATTTTGACACTTTTTGCTTACATGGCTTAGTGAGTGTAATACACTTGTTGAGCGCGCGTGAAAAATCTATTTAGTCGATTTTTTAATTATTTTTTTCCCATTTTCAGCCACCATTTTTGCAAACTTAAATATCCAACATGGTGAATAAAAATAGTTACAGTAAAATGATGAAAAATGATGGAAACTATTTTAAAAATTTAGGAATATACCCATTTCAAGATTAAATATTAAATTATTCATGAGATTCTTTCTTGAAAGAATTTAATATTTAAAGAGGAGTAAGTTTAATTTTTGGTGAATTATAAACCTGTTAATTAGGGTAAAAAAGAAAAAAAATATTTGAAGAAGACACTAATAAAAAAGAAAGGGTATGTAGGTGTCCAGATGTTTTAGCAAAAAAGAGATGGGGTATTTGGAGAAGACAATGGGGTAGGGGAACGGGTATGTGCAGATTTTTCTCAAAATGAGTAAGAAGACAATTGTGGTGGGTGGGGTGGGGTGGGGTGGGGGGGGTCATGTGTGGATTTTATTCATTTAATTTGTTTTTAAAAAGTTATTTGGGAAAAATCCACGTGTCATTGAGTCATTGGTTACTTTATATTTTTACTCAAAATTCATTATCTACAAATTGTTTTTGATAAATGTGGTCATTTAATTTGCCACTTTACACATCATTCGCGAGTGTAACACACACACCTCATATATTTTTGTTGATTGGCAAAAGAGTGTCAAAATGACACAGCGAGACCCTACATGATGTGTCTAAGATGAACATCGCTCACTTGAGGTGCCTAAGTGAAACTTCGTGCCAACTTTAAGGGGCCATCGATGGATTAACCCTTTTTCTAAACATAGTAACAACTTTTTTACTTTTTGAATTTTTTTGCGGGGAACCCATTGGTGGCCCCATTAAGTTGGCACCAATTTCCACTTAAGACACCTCAACTCACTTTGTTTATTTTAGACACCTTATGTCGTATCCCGCTATGTCATTTTGACACTTTTTGCTGACATGTCATAGAGAGTGTAATACACTCGTTGCCAGCGCGTGAAAAGCTTATTTAATCGTTTTTATTTATTTTATTTCATCTTCTTCCTCATTTTTCAGCCATCATCTCCCAAAACTTTAACTCCTTTAATGGAGAAATAAATTTGATAATGCTATAGACAAAAAAAATGAATTTGAACCCATGAACTTATAATATAATGATATAATAAAAATTTTAAAAAAACAATGTGAAGACCCCTGCTATCGTAAAGAAGAAGAAAAATGGAAAATCATGAATAGTCTCAAATTAGATTTGAGTAGTGGTATGTGTGGGTTTGTTATTCTATTCGAGAAGATGATGTGGGTGGGGAAGGGGTTGGGGTTAGGGTGGGTAGAGGTGGAGAAGACGCTGGGTGGGTGGGGAAAGAGTGGAGAAAACATAGGGGTCGGGGTGGGTGGGGTGGAGAAGATGATCTGGTGGGGTTTGGTTTTTTTATGTTTAAAGTCTTTTGGGCAAAAATTACACGTGTCATTCACTCATTGGTCACTTCTTTTTTGTACTAAAAATCATTATTTGAGAATTATTTTTTATATATATGCCACGTGTCTTTATTTAATTCGTCATTTTGACACGTCATCGGCGAGTGTATTACAAACACTTTATATACTTGACTGATAATTAAAAAAGCGTGAAAATGTCACAATGGACCATGACACGAGGTGTCTAAAATGAACAAAGCTTAGTTAAGATGTCTAAGTGAAAGTTGGTGTTAACTTTAAGGGGCTACCAATGGGTTCAACCATTTTTTGCAGTGATAATTGTTTACACTTTACACCAATATTGAATTATTATATTCACGACAAATGAATGAATTGGATCAAATATCAATCGATTTTTGTCAATATATGATCTGATCAGATATCAATTGATTATTATCAATATACGAATGAATTGGCTATCAATCGATTGAAAATATTACTATATAAGAAGAGTGAATAAACACACTCTTCTTGTTGACACATGGCAAAAAAAATGGACCCCATCAAAAAACTACAAATGAATAAATTGGCTTAATTTAAAAAAAAAGAAGATAAAACAATATAAATAATTTATTAATGAATTAATTAATTAATATATATTACTATATAAGAAGAGTGAATAAACACACTCTTCTTGTTGACACATGGCAAAAAAATGGACCCCATCAAAAAGCTACAAATGAATAAATTGGCTTAATTAAAAAAAAAGAAGATAAAACAATATAAATAATTTATTAATGAATGAATGAATTAATAAATAATATTAAAAGATCCTTGGAGGATAGAAATTGGAAATAGTAAAATATAAGAACAATGCAAGGAAAAATGAAATGGTGTACAAAAGTAATAATAGGGCCCACACAATTAAAGCTATAGCCGTAAAAGAGGAAAAAAAGCAAATGGTTTTTCTGTCCAACAAATAGGAAATACATTTATGAAGCAGGCAAATACAATCATTTTTCAAGTTTGGAAAGTACGAAATACCATAAAATAATTATTTGAAAATTTTAGTACTTTCTTCATTTACATTTTCCCTTGTTTTTCTTTTAATTTGTTCAAACACACTCTTCTTGTTGACACATGGCAAAAAATTGGACCCCATCAAAAAGCTACAAATGAATAAATTGGCTTAATTAAAAAAAAAGAAGATAAAACAATATAAATAATTTATTAATGAATGAATTAATTAATAAATAATATTAAAAGATCCTTGGAGGATAGAAATTGGAAATAGTAAAATATAAGAACAATGCAAGGAAAAATGAAATGGTGTACAAAAGTAATAATAGGGCCCACACAATTAAAAGCTATAGTAGTAAAAGAGGAAAAAAAAAGCAAATGGTTTTTCTGTCCAACAAATAGGAAGTACATTTATAAAGCAGGCAAATACAATCATTTTTCAAGTTTGAAAAGTACGAAATACCATAAAATAATTATTTGAAAATTTTAGTACTTTCTTCACAATGTAATAATATAATATATTAAAAAAGACATAATTAAAAATAATAAAAGAAATTTTATTGACTCTTTAATTCCATATTGAAACAAAAGAAGTTTGTTTGAAAATAACATAAAAGTACTGTAAATTAAAGTAAAATAACAACTACAAATATTTAAGAATCATATAAGAAATTTAGTTGACTTTCGTAAAAGTATCTACATCACATAAAATGGAACAGAAAGAGTAAAATATATTATTTGAAAATGATATAAGAAGTGCTATAAATCACAATAAATTAACAACTTCAAAATATATTTCTACCCTCAATCTTATTGCTACATTTATTTGCTATTTAAAATTGAAATTAAAAAGACAAATGACAAATAAGTTTCTATATTAGCTCACTTATGAGCAAAATATATTATAACAATCTTTACTAATTTTATAACAATACATAAACTATACTCCCTCCGTCCCATATTAGATGGGCACTTTCAACTTTAGACGGTGATTAAGAAATCATTAATACATTGGAAGACTTCACCATTTTGCCCTTTGTTTATATCAATGCACATTGACATGAGTTACAAAAAATACACATACAATATAGGAATGGTCATAGTAATTGTAGGGGTAAAATGGAAAAGAATTAATTAATTCTATCTTAATTTAATAAGTGCTCAAATAATATGAAAAAAAATATTTTTAATAAGATTCTCATCTAATATTGGATGGAAAGAGTAACAATATAACTTTGTTAATGTTGGGCCCGGGCAGCGCCCGGGCTTTCTTTACTAGTATAGAATAAATGAAAATCAATATAATATAATATTCAATCAATCCATATTCAATAATGATTTTTAAAAAAAATAAAAGAAGGTGGCGGGGGGGGGGGGGGTTAACCAACGAATAATATAAATATTTATTTTATTCATTATTTCAGGAATGATTAAGTGAAAACACAAGCTATAAATCAAGATAAACATAGACTTTCAAAATAAAAAAAAATAGTGAAAACAATAAGCAAATAAATGGATACTGGTAGTATGAATATTCAAATTATTCATCTTGATATTTATTTATTTTAATGAATAACATTTATATTTGATTGATTTTTAAAAAAAATTAGTTATCCAATTTATTTTGTCGATCATCTTAAAAATTAGATCACTTTCACTCTAAGTAAAGAGTTGTGAATTTTAATTGTGTCTAACAATAATATATTTAGTATAATTTGAAAGTAAAATTTAAAAATAAATAGTGTATACATATATTTTACTTCTACCTTAGGACTCCACCACGAATACGAAATTAAATAAAAAATAAAGCAAACTTTTACACACACAAGCTAAATGTATATGCAAGGTATAGTAAACTTTAAATTATTTATAATTGCATTAAATAAATGGTTGCAAGAGTTTTGGTGTGTCTCTGTTTTTTTCACCCAGTGTTCAAAGTTCACATTGGAGCTTCGAGTAAATCTAGATCACGCCCAACAAGATTTTTTTTCATACCCAGGGCTCCAACCCGAATCCTCTGGTTAAGGGCTAAACAGTCACACCACTGCACCACAACCCATGTTGGTGTGTGTCCCATTCCTCAGCAATAATAGAATTATGATATTTTTTTATATAAAAAATATTTAACAAGTACTACTAATATTTATTTATTTTTTAAAAAGTATCTCCATTATTTTCATATAAAAGGAAAAGAAACTTTTTCAACTGAGGAATCAAGTAAAAAATTGATTTGCTTAAAATTGGACAATTAGATTTTGATTGGACAAATGAGATGACTTTTTCTCCTTTTTACATTAGGATTTGCTTGGCAATAAAAAAAATATTTACTTATTTGGAGTAGCTATTTTTTTTATTAAAAAAATAATCTTTGCCTAAGAAACATTTAAGTTCGGTTTTAAATTGCATTTTATATTTAAACATAATTTATAATATATTTTAATTCATTTTAAAAATTGTATTTAAAAAATATGTTCAAAGTATAAGTATTATTTTGCTAACCTTTGTAATTGTTCTCATCTAATAATTCTGACAATAGAAGTCTTCATTTATTTGATATGTTATATATATACCGTATACGTCTTTAACTTACAATGATAAGATTCAAATATTTTAATTAAACACAACATCAATTTTCACGTGCAAGAAAGACTAGTCTTCATGTGCAACACGACATCAAATTTTCTAAAAGCAATTTTTTTTTTTACTTTGAAATTTTTGCACTGATAATTAATACTATTCAATTAGAGATCGTTTAGTATGCTGTGTAAAATAGATTATTATAGATTTAATTTTGGAACATTTCATTTTATTAAACTTAATTTTTAATAATTTTATTACAATTTTTAGATAAATAAAACAATTTAAAAATTATAACTTCAAAATAATTTAATCCGACTATTAAAATACCCCCTTACTATTATATCCACAGTGCTTAATTTTCTTTTAAGTTCTATGTAAACTTATTGATTTAATGGCTTGCCTTTGAATAATTAGAATTTAGTAGTGGCAATTGGCAAATGGCCGGTTCGAGAATAAATTAGATAAAAATAAATATACTATTTAATTTATTTATATTACTCGTGTTTTCGAATGATTAAGTTAAAATTTAAAATAAGTTTAAATTGTGAGAAAAAAAATCACGAAAAAGTTGAGCTAGGTCTAGAACTTGTTTTCGGGAATTAGTTAGATCATTTCCACTCTAAGTAAAGAGACGTGAATCTTTAAATGTGTATAATAATAATATATTCAGTATAATTCATAAGTAAAATCTAAAAATAAGTTATGCAAGATATAACATATGAATCTTTAAACGAATACGAAATTAAATTAAAAAATAAAGCATTTTTTTACACACAAAAGCTAAATGTATATGCAAGATATATCAAATTTTTAATTCTTTAAAATTGCATTAATTGGATGGTTGCAAGAGTTTTGGTGTGTCCCATTGCTTAGCAATAATAGAATTATGATATTTTAAAAAAATATATTTAACAAGTACTATTAATATTTGAACGTATTAATAGTATTAATAGGCAACCTTGAAGAGATTTTTTTTAAAAAAAAATTATTATTGGAACGTATTAAACAGGATGTCAAATCTTTTGTCAAAAAATGTGACATATGCCAGCTGATTTGCTGCATATCCCATGCTACTTCAGCCTTTGCCTATCCCTAAAGTAGTTTGATCTCAAATTAGTATCCCTGAAGTAGTCTGATCTCAAAAGTAATACTCATTGAATAAGGAACTCGACAAAATAATTGAAATTGAGCATCAAATATGCCATGAATTAAGCACACTTAGCTTGTCTAATTTAACATATTATATTACTAGTAAAACATAGCCTATTAACCGCATGGACAACTTAGGCAAGAAACCAAAGACAAAACTAACACTATACCATGAGGACCGAGTGTTTTTACAACTTGTATAACCATACAAAGAAAAGATGCACGGAACGTGCACTAGACAAAGAGTGAGTCCAGTCAATCCTGAATAAGTAAAAAATAGACACAAGATATAATATTTCATAATTCTCCTGACCTTCACTATCTAAGCTCAGTTGTAGAAACGTCAAATACAAGATGGGTAGCTTCTTTTTTTAATTATACAGTTTAGTTTATTTTTATGGTCATACAAATTATAAAATCTCTCAGTCCTGAGGGTATGGTCTTTAGTTTCTTCGATAAGTTAGAGGCGTTGAATGAAGAACAAATAATTGGATTAGGGGCATTTAGAACCACTTACAAGCTTACGATCGCAACATGTTTGCTTTGAAAAAAAACTATCAAGATGAAGGAGGAATTCGATAAGTTATATGTTTGATCCTATTATTATTCTCTGTGAGTTTCTTTTATTATTGTCTCGCTATTACACCATATCTGATTTATATAGTACCGTGCATCTTTTTTTTGACTGATTTCTCATATCTGATTTGTGTAGCACCGTGCATATTTCCGATGTCATTTTTGCATAGCACCATGCTTCTTTCCGGTGACTATTTTCTCAAAAGTAATTCTCATTGAATAAGGAACTCAACTACATAATTGAAATTGAGCATCAAATATGCCATGAATTAATCACACTTGTCTAATTTAACATATTATATTACGATTAAAACATAGCCTATAAACCGTATGGACAACTTAGGCTAGAACACCAAAGACAAAACTAACACTATACCATGAGGACTGAGAGCTTTTACAACTTGTATAACCATACAAAGAAAAGATGCACGGAACGTGCACTAGTCAAAGTGTGTGTCAAGTGAATCCTGAATAAGTAAAAAAATAGACAAAAAATAATATTTCATAACTCTCCGGCCTTCACTATCTAAGCTCAGTTGTAGAAACGATAAATACAAGTACATTTTATTAATACAAATTGTAGAATCTCTCAGTCCTAAGGGTGTGGGTTTTAGAAAGTGGGAAGTGGGGTAACCTTGACAAGTGAAAATCTTAGAAAACAGTGTTTTTCCTATTCTCTGATCCCTTATTTTCTCATAGAGCTCCCAATTGTATAGAAGATCATTTACTGATATGCTAGTTTTTCTGTTGTTTTCCAGAGTACATGCAGAGTGTT